>BSQZ01000097.1:1697500-1872500 GCA_033239005.1 Lamellibrachia satsuma | reverse complement strand
GCACACTCGATAAACCAATGATTTCCTTGTCCACTTGCCATCTGTGTGTTTTGCTTTAAAAGGCAATTTTGTTAAATCTTATTAAACTGTGTTGTTTGGTTGGTTTTCATGTTCGCTGACACTAACGTTTTTTCAGTAACTTCATTTAAGTTCTTATTAAAAGTTTTGTATGACAATGTGATATTCTATATTTAGGTCATTCAGTGGCGATTCCAGCTGGCCGGCGGTCACTACTGAATGATTGATACGTAGGCGTAGCTGTTTAAACTCAAATCACCGATGATTAAAACCACCAAATAAAACAATAAGTGACCTAAAACTTATAGCCGCCAAATAAAACAAGTAGTGACCTAAAACTTATAGCCGCCAAATAAAACAAGTAGTGACCTAAAACTTATAGCCGCCAAATAAAACAAGTAGTGACCTAAAACTTATAGCCGCCAAATAAAACAAGTAGTGACCTAAAACTTAAAACCACCAAATAAAACAAGAAGTGACCTAAAACTTATAGCCGCCAAATAAAACAATAAGTGACCTAAAACTTATAGCCGCCAAATAAAACAAGTAGTGACCTAAGACTTATAGCCGCCAAATAAAACAAGTAGTGACCTAAAACTTATAGCCGCCAAATAAAACAAGTAGTGACCTAAAACTTATAGCCGCCAAATAAAACAAGTAGTGACCTAAAACTTAAAACCACCAAATAAAACAAGAAGTGACCTAAAACTTATAGCCGCCAAATAAAACAAGTAGTGACCTAAAACTTAAAACCACCAAATAAAACAAGTAATGAACTAAAGCTTAAAACCAAAAGCGCTCCTCCACTGCAAGTAATAACACTTAAACATATAAACAACTACGAAACAAGAAACAAAAGCGATTCCTTTCCCCGGTCAATCAAAATTGCAACGACCAAGGAGCAGGGCTAATTTAGACCCACTGAGTGATAACATCAGATAAAATAGCTTATTTGCTGTGTTTATTTTGGTTTCCAACACAGGTCGTGTGCGCGTGTGTGCGTGCGTGTGTGCATGGGTGCGAGCGTGCGTGCGTCTCGTGACGTTACTCTCCCTCTCTCTATATGTTTATCTTTCCCCTTCCTCCCTCCCCTTTCTCTTTCCCCCTTCCTCCCTCCCTCTTTCTCTTGTCATATTGTACCATAGTACTATATATTTGTGGTCTGCTCTCCTTCAATAGCCGGATTGGTTTTTCATAACTAAATCTAATTTCCTATACACTACATCGGATCACAAAAATACGAGACCTTTCTCCCAATTGTAATTATTCTACGCAACGCGAGTTGATTTTCTCGACAGACGCAAGACGCCAAGCGTCATTTTTTATATAGAAATTCAAGGGCCCGGTGATACCATCAAAGGAAAGTCACGTCGAATTGGCGTCAACGCGGCAACGGATTGCGAGATGTCGGCGCCCGGCGTCTCGGCTGACTCTCGCGGTACCCCTCCCACTAGCTCGAAGCAAGCTTTGACAATGTTATGAACGTGTGAGTGTGAGTGATGTTTTTTTGCACAGTAGCATCTATTTAAGAACAGTTTCTCTAAAATTTTAGAAAATTGTGCCAAAAGAGAAGTTGGTCTATAATTTCCTATGTCCGCTTTGGCACCACTTCTGAATATAGTCGTTATCTTGGCTATATTCATTCTAGAGGGGAACACACCAATCTTAAACGAATTATTACAAATGTGCGTGAGAGGTTTATATATAACGGGTATGACATTGGCTACAATATCCATGCTAACATCTTAAAAATGTGTATATTATTTTCGTGTACACGCCTTTACAGTATTAATAACCTCTTCCTCATCATCGGGTTTTAAATACAGATAGTTTCCGATCCTGCCTCCTAAATAATCATAAATAGAGAAATTTCCATCAGAATTTGTAATGTTTTCTGCTAATTTGGAACTTATGTTTGTGAAGAACGTATTGAATTCATTTGTATTACCGTTACTGGTGTAAATGTCTTTGTCTCCACATTTTTTTATGGAGAGGATATATCGATGAACGTTGTTTAAGAATTACAGCGTTCAATATTGCCCATGTTTCTTTAATGTCTCATCTCTTTTTTGCTAGCAATTTACTTTAATACGCCTTTTCGGTGGATCTTAATATATAAGTTAGTTTGTTTTTTGTATCGAGATTCAGAGATTTCGGTTCTATCCCGAAGAAATAATCTGTAAAGATTATTCTTCTTACGACATGCGTTTTTTAAGCCGTTGGTCAACCAAGATTTTTTCTACAAGTATTCTTAATCTTTACTTTCTTAGCTGGGCAACAAAGGTTGTACAATGTGTTGATTGTATTGATAAAATCAGCATACGCGATGTTAACGTCATCCATACGCAACACGCTTTCCCACTGTTCTTTATTATTATTATTATTATTATTATTATTATACATTTATAATGCGCCGTGTATCCGGGTTAAAAACCTGCTCAAAGGCGCTAACAAGGTAATGCTAAATAATTTTAAATAAATTGAAGTGCTAAAATAAAATGTGATTAAAAGACAGGTAAACATAAGTTAAATAAAAAGTTCACTAAATGATTTAAATGAATTAATTATGTCAAGAAGTTAAATAAATACATAAAATAAATAAATAAATAATAAATAAAAAGATAAAATAAACAACTACAATTAAGTTGATACATTAGATAAACATATAAGTTATTCAGATAAGTTAAATAAACAAATTAAATAAATAATAAGTTAAATAAGTAAAATGTTCGAGTGATTAAAATGTCAACAGAGTGTTCGAAAGGCTTCGCGGAAGAGATGTGTTTTCAAGAGTGACTTGATTGCCGCAATGGAGTTAGCTTGCCTATTTGTGGGGCAAGGCGTTCCATAGTGTTGGCCCTGCCACAGAAAAGGACCGACGACCGTACCACTGGAGATGTTTTTAGACGTGACTTGAATACCGCAACGGAGTTGGCTTGCCTAATTGCGGGAGGCAGGGAGTTCCACAGTGTCGGCCCTTCTTGCTTCAAACTTACATTTCTAAACGTCTTAGAATAATTTTTTCAAGTTTATATTTACATAATACAAATATTGGCAAATGGTCACTAATGTCAATGATTAGTAACCCGTTATCAGTAGAGTAATTGATTTGGTCGGTAAATATATTATCTATTATTAAGACCAACGTATCAGGGAACTCAAATTGAATAATATCATCAACACTGACGAAGTCTCTGAAAGAGCAAATGCAAAACCAATAAAGTTAACACTATTATAAAGAAGATATTCCATGTTCATAGAATGTTGTCAACAAGAACACCAAGACATTGTACTGGAGACCGTCCGGACAAAGGAAAAGAGGACGCCCAAAAGAAACTTACCGACGAATCATAGAAAGTGACGCACACAACCAGAAAATAAAGACACATGACCCAGATAAAATGGCTGAAGACAGGAATCAATGGCATCGATTGTTCTCTGTGTTGTGTGCCTAACTTCGCAGGAACGAGTAAGCAAGTTTTTAAAGAGGAAAAAGCTGTGTTTCCTGAAGAAAGAAGTAATGTTGACACCTATTGCATAGTTAGACACAATATCATTATGAAGTTGCTGTGTTTAGTTATCACATTTCTTCGCAGATTATATTAGTAAAAATGGAATTCGTCGTGCAAAAATATTTGCTTGTGCATTCATGAGGCTGACCCAAATAGTACGGTCATTTGTGTGTGCGTAGGTAGTTTGCGGAAGTGCTAGCTTGGTTGTGTTATCGTCGCAGTCACGACGATACATTATAAATATATATCGAGAAATGACTCAGACACATCGTCTGATATAACCACTAAAACGGCCGCCTTTTGTAGCTGAGCTTCGCCCATAAGAGACCGTCGCATAAGTCCAAAAACGTACAGCATTACGCATTGGTGGGTGGTGGTTTGGTCGTCACCACGTTTCGCGGGACAAATGAATCCTAGCAGCAACAGTGGTACTATCTAACGAGTGAAACGGGTATTAATATATTATATTATTTCCATAGTGGATATCAGAACTGAGAGACATGGTGGGAAATGTCTTGGTAGCCATGTCAAGTCAGTTGAATCTGTTTGTTGGCATTTCTGCTTTTCAGTTGCATGTCCTGTGATTTATATATTTTTTTATTATAATATTTTATATTTTATTTCGATATTTGAATACATTGAAAAAAAAATAGGGGTTGAGGTACACACTTTTGTGGGGGTCCTTACAGGCTGCGCGAATGACGAATATCCAGACTTGTGGTATTGTCTATGAAGGTGACCCCACACCTCAACGGTTACGTAACTATCTATACGTTTGAGCATAAGCATTCACATATAGAAAGATGTACGTCAAACTCAAAGCTGCCCACCAGCGGCTCCACTAACCATTTAACCAATTTCGCCACCATATTCTGCACGTCTTTATTTTATTTGGTAAACTCCTATTTTTGTCAATAAATCTCTCAGTTTCAATTGCAAACAATGATACAATTGTGGATAGTGTCTGTATTTAAAATGTGTCTAGAAACATAAGATGATGAGGGCTTTTTATGGGGGGGGGTACTAGTGCACCACTTGTACCATATTTAATCCGGCACTGATTACAATAATTGCCTTAAATTATCCAACCCTGGAGGTATGTCCCCATATGAATAGTGTGGCCAATTTCTAGATATTAGGTTGATTACAGTTTTGGCAGAGAGCACATAACGAGCCAACATAAACCATTGGTTTATGAAATGTGGATAGGAAGAGGCAAACAGAGAGGGAGCAAACAAAGGCAGGTGATCAGGTGGTGGAAATGTGAAGGAGAGGTGATGGACAAATACAAAAGCGAAATAGATAGGAAGTTCAGGCTACTTAAAGAACAAAGGGAGGATGTGGAAGTAGATCATTTAAGGAAGGCTTTATTGGAACAGTTGAGGTGATATATGGCCGAACGTTAGGAAAGCCCGCACAAAGCCGAAAGAAGAAAGAACAGTGGTGGTGGAACCAGGAAGTTGAGCAAGCAATACAAGAAAACAAGGAGCACTGAAGTGTGTGAAAGAAGAAAGAACAGTGGTAGTGGAACCAGGAAGTTGAGCAAGCAATACAAGAAAACAAGGAGCACTGAAGTGTGTGGAAGAAGAAAGAACAGTGGTAGTGTAACCAGGAAGTTGAGAAAGCAATACAAGAAAACAAGGAGCACTGAAGTGTGTGGAAGAAGAAAGAACAGTGGTAGTGGAACCAGGAAGTTGAGCAAGCAATACAAGAAAACAAGGAGCACTGAAGTGTGTGGAAGAAGAAAGAACAGTGGTAGTGGAACCAAGAAGTTGAGCAAGCAATACAAGAAAACAAGGAGCACTGAAGTGTGTGGAAGAAGAAAGAACAGTTGTAGTGGAACCAGGAAGTTGAGAAAGCAATACAAGAAAACAAGGAGCACTGAAGTGTGTGGAAGAAGAAAGAACAGTTGTAGTGGAACCATGAAGTTGAGAAAGCAATACAAGAAAACAAGGAGCACTGAAGTGTGTGGAAGAAGCGAGTGATGAAGAAGTCGGCTAAGATTGGTTTTGCATTGGGTCTTAAAGGTTTAAATACATAGTGCGTGAAAGACGAAGATCGATACCTTATATATATATATATATATATATATATATATATGAGGGATTGTTTGCCATCAGACAAATTATTGAGAAGAGGAGATAATTTAGAAAGGATGTAGCATTCGTTTTGTCGATCTGGAAAAGGCATTTGACACCGTGCCGAGAGAACATGCATGTGTAATCATGAGAAGGATGGAGGTTGGAGAGGCACATGTTAGAATGGTTGAACAAATGCACAAGGAGACAACAGCGGTGGTGAGAATCGAATGAGAAACATCGGAACAATTTGGAGTTGGAGAAGGTCTTAGACAGGAAGTGCCTTGAGTCCAATGCTTTTCATAATGATGGTGAACATGATTAGTGGAAAGGTATCTGAACATAAAGAACTTACGAATATATTATGTGGAGATGATCTAGCAGTGGTGGCTGATAACGAAGAGGGTATACAGAAAACATTGAAATAATGGAATAACACCTTTTGAAAACATGGCCTCCGGTGTAATGTGGATAGGCGAACAGGAGGTGGATCTACATGTAACTGTTGACGGAAAGACCATTAAACAAGTGAACAGTTTTTTATACTTGGGCGGTACCGTGTGTGATGATGGAGGAAGTAGTAAGGCAATACAGAGGAGAGTGCAAACAGGAGCAGCAGCATGGAGGAGAATGGAAGGCATTATGTGGGAAAAGAAACTGAAGAAACAACTAAAAGGAAAAGTGTTGGAAACCAGCGTGGTACCAGCCTGTATATACGGGTTGGGGACACTGGCACGGACATTGAAACAGGAAGAGAATATACATATAACAGAAAACAACTGGGTCGGAAGAATATGCAAAGTAACTCAAGAAGATAGATGGAAGATGAAGGAATTGAGAGAAGAGATTGGCATGAAAAACACCTAAAGATAACAGTAGTCGGAAGCAGAATGAGATGGGCAATATATATGTAAAGAATGGGCGAAGACAGACTGTCAAAAAGAGCATGGAAGGCAGAAGAGGGTGACAGAAGAAGAAGTGGAAGACCAAAGCAGCTTTGGAAAAACTGTGTCAAATGAGATCTTGAAAACGAAGGAAAGAACGACCAAGAGTGGAAGACCATTCCAGAAGACAGAGGGAGATGGAGAGAGTTAAAAACGAAAGTGGAAGAAGCTTCCAAGTGACTTGGACCCCACCCCGCAAAGGAGCAAGGGGAAGAAGGTTTACTACAGGAAGTCTTCTTTCGGAACTTTGTCTCTTATGGAAATTCACCACGTATAATATATGCTCTTTAACAAATTATAGGTAACAGGGACACCGTTGTGTGAACGCATAGTTTTATTGCTTTACGTATTCAGGAATACAATCTAGATTCTAGACATATGACACCTTCATCAAACTGTAAAGCATTAAATAAGCCTACATCTTTAGTGTGACGTTCTCTCATATGAACATCAGTACTTGAAAGAATTACAATGTCAGGAAAGACGCACACAAATTGTACACTCAAACCCGGGAAGACATTACTAGGGCAAATGATGCTAATAATATATCAATGTATGTCGAACGTGTATGTTCTAAGGAAGAAAGTAATTAATCGAATTCTGAAAAATTGTTGTGTAAGATGGTTAAGCTGTTACCATATAAACCTAATATATTAAAAATTTAATGGTTATATTACTACAAATAAGGCAAAGGGAAACCGATAATCTTGATATCATGCAATGTAATTAATATTACGGTTTAACAATTACGCACTTATTCCAATTATATAACATTGCTTGTTAATGCTGGTGTTAGTATTAAAGTTATGTTGTCACGCGTGATCAATTCAACATGGCGTAGGTCATGTAAAATGTTTCCACACCTAAGCTTTCGGCGTTGTCATCGCCTTCAGCAGATATAACCGGGTCTTAGAGGAGGCTGCTGCTGAATCACGAGAAACACACGATGATAAGAGACGTTTCGTTTGTGCCAATCTTCGGTTAGCCTTCGGCAATATCTGACCAGTTACCGTTGTCTTTCAGAAACTATCAAACGGAAGACTGTCATGATTTTTGGATTTGAGAATTTTAACATGTGTGGAGGGTGTGGAGGTAACATGTTGGAGATAGGAAGTTTTGTCCGCAGTCAGAAGGGGTAGAGGGGAGAACTGAGACAGAGATGGGGCTCTAGTCAGTCCCGACTGTCAGTTTATGCAGTGTACGCATTCGACGTAACGAGAGCAAACCAGTGTAACCGTGAGCCAGCCAGTGAGGGCTGCAGATTTGCTGTGCCGGTTGTCGCGTGAGATACTATAGTCGCAGAAGATATATATATATACACACACATACTCACACACACACACATATATATATATATATATATATATATATATATATATATATATAAAGCAAGTAATACATAGAGCTTCAGTGTGCATTATGAGTTGCAGTTTATAGATTGAAACATGTACATATAGTGAGTCATTATTATTAAAATTATATTATATATATATATATATATATATATATATATATATATATATATATATATATATATATATATATATATATATATATATATATATACACACATAGGAATTCCATGTTCTTAATTCATTGCATATTAATGAACACTGATAAAATATAATTTGTAACTAGTAATGACTCACTATATGTACATGCTTGTTTCAATCTATAAACTGCAACTCATAATGCACACTGACGCTCTATATATTACTTGCTTTTTTCCCATTTCTGTATATTTCATGCTTATTTCGTTAATAAAACACATATGTACTTACATTCACGTGTTTGATCCTTCTTAGTCGCATCGATACAGTTAATAACATAACGAATACCCAACAGCGAACTACTAATAAAGAAGACTAGTCCTTGGTTTCATGCGGATCGTGTTACATACAGACCCCTTATCTTTTGGTACGATCTGATGCTATTTTTTTACACTTTGAATCAATGTAGCAATATATATGCAGCAGGTGTTCAAGTCGTGACATCAGCAACTCTTTTAGTCTTCGTCTTTGATTAGTTGATTTATGTGGCGTGACGTAGGCTCATCATTTGAAATAATGTTACAGGTCTTGTGAGTGGTAGGAATTTGTCACGTTGTAGCTATGATCACATGGTTTTCAAACACGTCTGAACACGTTTTTGGAAAGTTGCCAGATAGTATATGAGGGCTGTGGTAGCAACGAGCTCGTCGTCATTCGTGAGACGCCGTCGTAATGACAAACAACATGTTGAATACAGCTCTCTACCGTGCTCGGACTGCGAATGAAAGCGAAGAAGACAAACCGACCAGTCGACCTCCACCTCCGATAAAGAGTCAAAGAGCGCTTGTGATTCCGATGATTTGGTAACGTTCATTGCTTCTTCCCCTGTACTCGAAGTAGCAATGCACTTTTTCAAAACACAAACTTTTGAAACGATACAGTTTTTTCAACTCACAAATTTCAAAAACTTACACATTTTCAACTCACACATTTTCATGTTACAATTTTTCATGTTAAAAACTTCCAACTCACAAACTTCAAAGTACAAATTTCAAACTAACAAACTTTTAAAACACAAACTTTAAAATTACAAACTTCCAACTCAAAAATTTTCAACGCGCATTCAAACTTTCAACTTAAAAATTGTCATGTTACAAACTCTTCAAATCATAAACTTCATGTCACAACCTTCCAAATGACAAACTTACACACTTTCAACTCACAAACTTCTTATCACTTCCATACAACATATGATGGCACCTAGCGGATACGAAATCAATCGGTTGAGGTGGCGCCCTCGTGTGGAATAACTAATTACGTTTATAGTGGTAGCAGGTAATGAATCGGTTAGAATTAAGGTGGCGCTCTCGTGTGGGCGAAAATGTATTAGGGTTACATGCGTAAATAAAGTTAGGTTGAAGGAAGCGGGAAATTTATTGTTTTGACTGCAAGATAGCCACGTGACTTCCAGAAACTGTCATGCAACTGTCTGCGTTACAACTGCGCAAATTGGACTTTCAACGACAGAACACTTAAGAGCCCGCTGTCTAACGTTTGTGGACAGTAATGCGCCGTGTAGCCGTTGCATCGATTTTGAGGCGTACCCAAGAAGACTTTTTTTAAATTAAAAACAACGACTGTCGTGTATTCGATTCTGTTAAGAGCAACGTGTAATGTCTGCGTGTCGTGTTGTTTCTTGGAAACCAATAAAATCGTCGACACCACCACTTGTCTCCTATCAATTATTTTATTCATAAGCAACAAAGAGAATAAGATTATAATACTATGTAATTTTGTAAAAACTACAAAGCAGAGTATTTGTTTAAATGCTACAGAACAGTGGTAATCTAAATTAAAATACAGCGTTCGTTTTAAATGATAGGAAAAAACACAGTACTTATGTACCTAATTCTTATTTTATAAAAACCACAAAGCGCAGCATTTGTTTTAAATAGAGCATTTGTTTTAAATGCTACGTAATACGATAACATAATAAAATGTAGTATTGTTATAAAAAATTATATTGCAATGTTACAGCGTCTAGACTCCGAACCACCCCATAGGTAGGAAGAAAAGCCAGTAGGAGGAGTTTCCTATGTCGTTTTGCTACATTAGACATGGGAAGGTGGTGACTCCGTGAGCTTGCACTCTACGTTTTAAATAGAAATAGGTCAATGCCGAACGTTCCTGAATGTATCTATAAATCGAAGAATTTCTAACCCGAAATCCGCTACACCGCTTCTCCTGTTATGTGGGGTTCCAATAACACGTCTTTGGAATGTGTTTGCTTTTTGTTCAAACCTTTAGTACTGAATTTATCGGTAGGACCGAAACAATAATAGGTCTTGCTACACAATCCGACGTAGTCGTCACCCTCCCATGCTACCTTGAAAAGGCCGGGGGTTCAACACGGGTCGGAGGCGAACCACTTTCAGCCGACCAACCGACACGCCACGTAATCTTGAACGTGCGCGTCACAACACACGGAAGGGAACCACTCCGACTTGTTTCTAAAATAATGTTCTAACTTCCTCGGGATAACACAGTCATTTAGCGATTTGGCAGCAACGGCCAAATACAAGGAATCCGTGTCCACCTCGCATAAGTGAAACAGGGGGCGTTCTACGTAGAAATCTAAAAAGTCTTAATAAAACTGAAGCATTCGTAATTTAGCTTAGCTGTAAACAAAATATCCAATATGTACCGGGAGACTGTATCGAATGATACTTTTAGAATTTGTCATATGGTACAGAGATTTGGTCGAGCTACCTGAATCTATGACTGTTTACACCCCGGACAACTGTTTACACCCTGGACAACTGTTTACACCCCGGACAACTGTTTACACCCCGGACAACTGTTTACACCCCGGACAACTGCTACGTCGTTTCGAAAATAAACGTTGCGGTGTCGTTCGACGTTGGTCGCGGTCCTGCCGCACCCCGAGTTGCCTAGAAGCTTCCTGGGGTCCGCCATGAACGCTTTGTCCTGATGCAAGTCGCCTTGACGACGTGCATCCGAGACGGAGTCACCGAAGACCCTGAAGCGTGGTTTAGGTTCACAGTCTACGACTTGTCCTGATGCAAGTCGCCTTGACGACGTGCATCCGAGACGGAATCACCGAAGACACTGAAGCGTTGTTTAGGTTATTAGTCTACGACTTGATAGATGTGCGATACCACTAAACCATGCTTCAGGTACCACTGTAAAAAGGGTGTTGGTAACAAAATAGTTTTACTAAAATAAGAGGCAACCAGGGTACGGCGGGGAATTGATAATAATTATACAGTGATCATTGGCGAACGCACGCATCTAATCACCGATGTCAGAAGGGTTATGTCAATGTTTTTGAACATCGGTTGCAATTCGCCGAAATGATGTTTCAAATGATCCGGAACAGTAATGTCGCAATCTACAAAACAAGCAACCTTTGTAAAGGTCGGATAAAATTTCCACTTGGGTAATTTTTCATTTAATAGAAATATAAGGAAATGTTTTTAGACAATTTGTTACTTCATAATTTTGTTTTACTTTTTTCCACTCACACTCCCAAATTTCGACAACGGCGGTGACAAAACGACGCAATACTCCGAGTTGGATCTAGTTTCTTCACGCATATAAGAAATACGTTTTCCCGTTGACGGGGTTAATTTCTTTACCCGCGCAGAACAACAATTTACCGTGGCAAAGAACAACAATGACATTGATATATGGCGTCGGTTGTCTTACACTTTCCGTCAACGGGAATATTTCTCTTACTAAAGCGTTTCTCTCTAACGTTAAACTGGTGTTTGATCTCCGTGTGGGTCCTACTAGCTTCCCACTCCACTGGCTATTTTTCCGTAACGGTGAATTTGTTTGGGTCGGAAGTCGCTATCGTGGCTACGGCGGACGTGTGCCTCGGTGGACATGTCCTGCACGAGGACCACGGGCATAAAGCTTTTTCGTCGTAGCCAACGATAGCTTCGGCCGAGCGAGCGGCTTTTTCAAGTTCATACACTCTGATCTTTGTAACGCCCGCTTCGTGATGTCTATGAAAAATAACGAAGGGCCGCCAGTCAGTCCGTTTTTGAGGGTGTCGTGTAAGGCTTTAATTTGTTCGTTGAGAAGAAACATGTACGTCCGGCGGTAATGCGTTATAAACATGAATTTCAGTGTTACCTGGGAACGCTTATGCCTTCTTTAAACATGTCTATGTTGCGATTTCGGTAGAAAGAAAATGGTAAAGTTCCCAAAAACGGGACCACGTCTATATTGTTATACCATACGAAGAAATCCCGAAACGTTTTCATATCGTGGACCTTCCAGACTTTTTGAGAGTATGCTTAATTTTCATCGCTGATGTCTTCGTTTTTCAACTCGCTGTGAAACGCTTCCTTCGGTGGAAGGGTTTCCCAGTCGGGTTTATATAACGACGAAAACGATTATTTATTTTTTACACTTTTATGAACATTGTAATGCTTAAAAAGGCCGCTGAAGGTGGCGCTCTTTGGTGTTAACGATGTCTTCACTTTCTTTGCTCTGCGCATCGACAAGCCCCAGCGTAACAAGAAAAAAGTTGTGGAATGCTGTTTTTATATAGCTCTCTTATGTACACCATTTCATGTAATTAATTTTTTTGCATATTATTCATAAATTAATAAACTTTTTCAAGAAATGCTGAAATCTCAATTTGTGATTTTTCCGACATACGTCGGGATGTCTCATGACATTATCAAATTATCGTGAGCCGATCGTATGCAGGCCTACACGCTGCACATGTAATTATGCATAACTCGTCATTAGTTCTTACTTTTGTTCGTCCAGCCTCCAAATTGTTATTGTGACAATGTGTTAAAATAATATTACCATCTTGACACTCCTATTGTTGTGGCCCAAACAAGATTCGGTGGATTTTTGTGGCGCCTCAAAACGTGGCACTGCGCGGCAGATATGGCTACAGATCAGTAATGTTTCCCAAACAAAAACCGATGCTAAACGTCGGGCTACACTGTGCGCATATACCTTGTCACCGACCTCAGCAGTAGTGTTTTCGTCAAGTCCTACAATTTGTTTCGAGAAGATCAACATGGAAAATGCTGTACGTTGCATGTCGTCTTTCCTATGATGGATCCTAGAGCAGTGCAGAGCAGTTCCGGGCAACCAGAAACCCCCCGTCCCTACTGTGTGTGATAGCTTACTTCCCTTGGCTGGCATAGACACCAGGAATAAGAAACCAATGGCATTTCGTGTCTCTGTCTAAATTTCGAAATATCGGCATGATGGACTAGAACCACAGAGCTATTCCGATTCGTAATATTAATTAGTGACGTGACGGCAATTAATTAGTGACGTGACGTCAATTAATTAGTGACGTTACGTCAAAGGTAAGCTTTCCCTGTTTCCTCAGCCCATGATGACCAGAGTGGGCGCTATATACCATCAACTATGACTATTATAATGTTGCTCAACTAAACCGGACCTTCGTACGGTATCGTTTAATCATTCCACATAGTTCGCACCTTTCTCCTTATGCCCATATATGGCAGGCGAGGCGCTGACAAAGGAGGCTCTCAGGCCGTCGCATTGACCTCACTGTAAAGAACGAACTGCTGCAAGACACACACACACATATATATATATATATATATATATATATATATACCTATTTGTTACTCCCCATGTTCGATGGTGGTAGAGAGGTATAATGGCTGTTCCGTTACGTAATCACTGCATATTGACATCAGTTGACAAGGTTCTGGTGCCAGGGAATATGTGAGCCGTGTTGTCCGACAGGGCCATAAACGTATGGCAGGCCGACAGGGCCATGAACGTATGGCAGGCCGACAGGGCCATAAACGTATGGCAGGCCGACAGGGCCATAACCGCGATAACAGTTACGCGTTGAATTAGACAGTAACGCGTTGATATATCAACCAATGACAAATCGCTTAGCTACGCATCAGATGGTGAACCAAAGAAAGATCGTCTTAGTTACACACAAAAGGTGGTGAGTTACAGTAATACGTACGAAACTAGCTATATGCTGGCTACATACTGCTCAATGTAAGCCGACATTAAGGCATGCATATTAACCCCCGTAGCTTCGGGCATGATAATAGTATACAACGTTGTAAACACGTACACAATTGGCAGTCGTTTGTTGTTATCTTTATTAAATGTAACATGGGTGTTGTTTTATGTGAATAATCTTTATCTTAAAATACGTCAGGCCTTACAATTCAAGAATGCCCCACCACCCCAGTTACTATGTTTGATATTCGTATTATCTTCTTGTTTTATATTGTTAAAAAGTAATTCACGGAATGGGATGCAATGAATTGGGTTTAATTTTACTTGAAACTGATATATTGTGTTTAGACCGGGCACTTGTTGACAGTTTGGTATGCAAGTAATAAACAATTGTTCCAAGGTAGAGGCAGTCATCGACTATACGTTTAAATATTGTCAAGAAGAAAGCGGAATTAGAATGTCTATTAGAATGTCGAGTTGACATTGGTTGACATATCAACGCGCTACTATGTAATTCAACGGGTTACTATATCAGAGTTCTCACTGGTTGATTTATCAACGCGTTACAATTTATTTCAACGCGAAACTTTCTTCGCGTTTTCATTGCTTAATACAGGGGTGGCCAACCAGTCAGAGACTAAGAGCCACATTTTTTACTGTGTTACCGCAAAGAGCCACATCATACATATGGGCACACATGAACATCACCCCATCCCTTCCTCTCTCTCACACACACACAGACCTCTGCTCAGCCAGATTTATTGTAAATGTCACACACCAACATGATAATGACAGAAATTGACTCCTACAGTACTAAGACCACAGGCCAGTCATTTTCAACAATGAACATTGTGTGCACTGTCTCACACACACAAACTCTCAGTTCAACCAAGTCCACAAACAAAAATATAGTAATTTACAATTGCGTTTTTCTTTTACTATGCATGTTGCTTAGTGGGACTGCTGGCATTCCTTGCCTTGAACAATCCTCTTCAAATCTGGCTTGTATTCCGTTGTTGCCACTCGAAGCAATTCTTTCACATGGGTGTCAGTCAGAACAGATCGATGCTTTGATTTCACGTGTTTCAGGGTAGAAAACACACAGAGACTCGCAGACGTATGTTGACCCAAACATTGACAGTATCTTAAGCGCAGCCCGTTTGACATTGGGGTATTTTTCCATTGGCACACTTTTCCAGAACTCAATGGTCCCTTCCCTTAAAGCAGGTTTCAGTTGGTCCTCCTCACAAAGATCGATCATCTCCAACTTAGCCGCAGCCTCATCTGTGACTAGCAGGGCTTTCAAACAGTCCGTCTCCGCATTAAATGGGTCGACGAGGAACGTAATCTGTGGCCTTTTCAGTTGTAGATCACGGAACCGGGTCACAAAGCTTTCGTGCAGGTTTTCAACCAGTGTTGCATATCTGGCTGTTTGCTTATTAAGGGCGGCGCTTGTGACTTGCCCACTGGCTTTTAGCAGAGTGGGAAAATGCGTTAAATCTCCCTTTTGAATATACGTCTTGAACAGCTTCAGTTTGTTGACAAACGCAAACACACTTTGCACCAGATCAGGCAGCATTTTTAACTTACCCTGTAGGGTCAGGTTCAGTCTGTCCAAGTGACACAGCATGTCGACCAAAAAGGCCAGATCCATAATCCACTTGAGGTCCGAGAGCTCGGGATAGTCCTTGTCCTTCTCTTCCATGAACATTTTCACGGCATCCACAAGCTCAAAGAAGCGAGAGAGTACCTTGCCTTTTGACAGCCACCTCACAGTGCAGTGCAGCAGCTGGTCACCTGGAAGCCCTTGGTCCAGCTCAGCGATGAGATTCTTGAATTGCCTGTGGTTAAGCGCATGTGTGCGGATGTAGTTGACGATTTCCATCACAGGCTTCATGACGTTGTCTAAATTCAATGATTTAGACACGAGTTGCTCCCTGTGGATGATGCAGTGGAAATTCCAAAACTCGGGAAATGTTTGGTCAGCTTTGCACAGCCCCACAAGCCCGTTCACAGATCCGATCATGGCTGGCGCTCCATCCGTGGCTATTGCAGTTAGTTTCGGTATGGGCAGATTTGCTTTCCCAAATGCAGCCATCATTGTTTCTTTCACATCTATGCCACGGGTTCTGTCTTTTAATGGCACAATATCAAGGAGTTCTTCTTTGATCACACAATCGTTTGACACAGACCGTGCAAATATTGCCAACTGAGGCTTGTCTTGTATGTCACAACTCTCATCCAATGCGACACTAAAATACTCACATGCTTGAAGTTCAGAGTGCAACTGTGATTCAATAGCCGTGTTAATGTCCGATATTCTGTGTTCAACAGTGTGGCGGGACAGTTGGACGTCTGATACCATTCGTTTTAGTTTGTCGTTTTCAGGAGACAAGATTTCAACAACGTCACTGAGGCATTTTTTAACGAACTCCCCTTCATTGTATGGCTTTTTAGCCCGTGCAATGTTCCAAGCCAGTTGATAAGATGCAAGCGTTACAGTATCTGAGTGCTTCGTAATTTTTTGGAAAAACTGTATCTGCTTTTCTGCCTGACTTTTCAAAGTGACCAACTTGTGCTTGCGAAGTTCAGTCCCTTTTGGAAATTCCTGGTCGATGTTAGCATGGAGTGAGCTGAAGTGGCGCTGAAGATTTGAAGCCTTGAAATGCACTAATGACGCCTGACATATAAGGCAGAATGGCTTGCCATTACGTTCAACAAAAAAATATAAACTCTCCCACTCTGTTAAAAACGTCCTGTGTTCATCTTCAAATTTTCGTTTTGCTGTGCATTTTTTCCCTGCCATTTTGAGAGTGAACTTGACACAAATTGTTTACTCAAATGATCTTGCCCCTACTGGGGAACTTTGCGGTATTTTCATCTCACGCACATGCGCGTTTGACGAAAATACCGTATTGAACTCAAGCGAAGCGAACACGCACATTAAAAAAAAAACACAAACACAAACTTCGATATGAACGTAAGAGCCGCATGAAACCAGGCAAAGAGCCGCATGCGGCTCGGGAGCCGCGGGTTGGCCAGGCCTGGCTTAATATATCAACGCGCTACTATCTTCGAGTTTTCATTGCTTGATAATTATATCAACGCGCTTCTATATAATTCAACGATTAACCGCGTTTATGGCCCTATCGGCCTGCCATACACGTGACATTCCTACTGCTGTGACCTGCTGTGACCTACAGTCTTTGTGCAGCGTCGCGAGCCGAGCAGTGTAAGCGAGGAGGGGCCAGTCTAGTTAAAGCGCACACGGGTTTGGACACGTATAGTCGACGAAGAGCCGCCGGATATAATCGCCAGGTAAGTTGTAGAGAGTTTGTCATGTGGTCGTCTCACAGCCTCCGAGCGTTCGACGATCATTCAGCCTGGCCGGTAATCGTGGAGGAAGTAGGCGGCTGGTCGGCGCTGTGTTTTACTGTCGGTTTTTTATGAGTAGCTGTCTGCTTGTGTGACGCAACACAGCTCGGATCGATCGCTCTGTATTCTAGCATAGCGCATCGTAGCCAGAAGTGTTGATGCAGCATAGCTACTGTAATTAGCATAGACAGACACGTGCGGAGATACCATCTTCACTTTATACTACTTATCTTTACTTAGGTTCTTCCTGACGGTAGACTGTAGCATAGACAGACACGTACGGAGATACCATCGTCACGTTATACTACTTAACTTAATTTAGGTTCTTCCTGACGGTAGACTGTAGTATAGACAGACACGGATATACCATCGTCACTTTATACTACTTATCTTTACTTAGGTTCTTCCTGACGATAGACTGTAGCATAGACAGACACGTACGGAGATACCGTCGTCACTTTATACTACTTAACTTTACTTAGGTTCTTCCTGATGTTAGACTGTAGCATAGATAGACACGGAGATACCATCGTCACTTTATACTACTTAACTTTACTTAGGTTCTTCCTGACGATAGACTGTAGCATAGACAGACACGTACGGAGATACCATCGTCACGTTATACTACTTATCTTTACTTAGGTTCTTCCTGCCGATAGAATGTAGCATAGACAGACAGGGAGATACCATCGTCACTTTATACTACTTAACTTTACTTAGGTTCTTCCTGACGATAGACTGTAGCATAGACAGACACGTACGGAGATACCATCGTCACGTTATACTACTTATCTTTACTTAGGTTCTTCCTGCCGATATAATGTAGCATAGACAGACAGGGAGATACCATCGTCACTTTATACTACTTAACTTTACTTAGGTTCTTCCTGACGATAGACTGTAGCATAGACAGACACGGAGATACCATCGTCACTTTATACTACTTAACTTTACTCAGGTTCTTCCTGCTGGTAGACTGTAGCATAGACAGACAAGTACGGAGATACCATCGTCACTTTATACTACTTATCTTTACTTAGGTTCTTCCTGACGGTAGACTGTAGCATAGACAGACACGTACGGAGATACCATCGTCACTTTATACTACTTATCTTTACTTAGGTTCTTCCTGACGGTAGACTGTAGCATAGACAGACACGTACGGAGATACCATCGTCACTTTGTACTACTTAACTTTACTTAGGTTCTTCCTGATGGTAGACTGTAGCATAGATAGACACGGAGATACCATCGTCAATTTATACTACTTATCTTTACTTTGGTTCTTCCTGATGGTAGACTATAGCATAGACAGACACGGAGACACCATCGTCACTTTATACTACTTATCTTTACTTAGGTTCTTCCTGACGGTAGACTGTAGCATAGACAGACACGATATATCATCGTCACTTTATACTACTTAACTTTACTCAGGTTCGTCCTGCTGGTAGACTGTAGCATAGACATACACCGAGATACCATCGTCACTTTATACTACTTATGTTTACTTAGGTTCTTCCTGACGGTAGACTGTAGCATACACATAAACGTACGGAGATACCGTCTTCACTTTATACTACTTAACTTTACTTAGGTTCTTCCTGACGATAGACTGTAGCATAGACAGACACGAGATATCATCGTCACTTTATACTACTTAACTTTACTCAGGTTCGTCCTGCTGGTAGACTGTAGCATAGACATACACCGAGATACCATCGTCACTTTATACTACTTATGTTTACTTAGGTTCTTCCTGACGGTAGACTGTAGCATACACATAAACGTACGGAGATACCGTCGTCACTTTATACTACTTAACTTTACTTAGGTTCTTCTTGATGGTAGACTGTAGCATAGACAGACACGGAGATACCATCGTCACTTTATACTACTTATCTTTACTTAGGTTCTTACTGGCGGTAGACTGTAGCATAGACAGAGACGTACGCATATACCATCGTCACTTTATACTACTTATCTTTACTTAGGTTCTTCCTGACGGTAGACTGTAGCATAGACAGACAAGTACGGAGATACCATCGTCACTTTATACTACTTATCTTTACTTAGGTTCTTCCTGACGGTAGACTGTAGCATAGACAGACAAGTACGGAGATATCATCGTCACTTTATACTACTTATCTTTACTTAGGTTCTTCCTGACGGTAGACTGTAGCATAGACAGACACGTACGGAGATACCATCGTCACTTTATACTACTTATCTTTACTTAGTTTCTTACTGGCGGTAGACTGTAGCATAGACAGACAAGGGAGGGAGGGAGGGAGGGAGGGAGGGAGGGAGGGAGGGAACTACTTTTTACTATTTTGTCCAATGTTCTCCTGGCTCGATCAGGCGCGCCTGTTAATCCTCAACCCTACTTCCCCGCAATTCCGGCCAAACGCCAGGATTTGTGAGCACAAATTGGTTTAGATATATCTATGACAATGTCGATGTCGAGTGTTTTGTTATGTGTACAAAGAGATCCATCGATTTCAACGATTTATTCAAGCTAGGCAACTACACACATTGTAATACATCCAATGTTTAACGATGAAACGTCTCACAAAAGAATTACATAGATGAATACCATTATTATACAATTTAAACATTATAACACGCCCAACATATTTCTTAGTATGTTCTAGGATCCTACTTAAAACAACTCGTATAAACTAATTTAATTAATGCTAGTGATTTGATACTAATATTACCGTGAAGACGCGAGCCAGAGACAACGGAAGTACGACACGTAATGATGTATTTTAAATGAGAGAGTCCACGACAAGTACGACACTTAATGTTGTACTTTAAATGAGGGAGTCCACGACAAGTACGACACGTAATGTTGTACTTTAAATGAGAGAGTCCACGACAAATACGACACATAATGTTGTACTTTAAATGAGAGAATACACGACAAGTACGACACGTAATGCTGTACTTTAAATGAGAGAGTCAACGACAAGTACGACACGTAATGCTCTACTTTAAATGAGAGAGTCCACGACAAGTACGACACATAATGTTGTACTTTAAATGAGAGAGTCCACGACAAGTACGACACGTAATGCTCTACTTTAAATGAGAGAGAGTCCACGACAAGTACGACACGTAATGTTGTACTTTAAATGAGAGAGTACACGACAAGTACGACACGTAATGCTGTACTTTAAATGAGAGAGTCAACGACAAGTACGACACGTAATGCTCTACTTTAAATGAGAGAGTCCACGACAAGTACGACACATAATGTTGTACTTTAAATGAGAGAGTCCACGACAAGTACGACACGTAATGCTGTACTTTAAATGAGAGAGAGTCCACGACAAGTACGACACGTAATGTTGTACTTTAAATGAGAGAGAGTCCACGACAAGTACGACACGTAATGATGTAATTTAAATGACAGAGTCCATGACAAGTACGACACGTAATGTTGTACTTTAAATGAGAGAGTCCACGACAAGTACGACACGTAATGCTCTACTTTAAATAAGAGAGTCCACGACATGTACAACACGTAATGATGTACTTTAAATGAGAGAGTCCACGACAAGTATGACACGTAATGTTGTACTTTAAATGAGAGAGTCCACGACAAAAACGACACGTAATGTTGTACTTTAAATGAGAGAGTCCACGACAAGTACGACACGTAATGCTGTACTTTAAATGAGAGAGTCCACGACAAGTACGACACGTAATGCTGTACTTTAAATGAGAGAGTCCACGACAAGTACGACACGTAATGCTGTACTTTAAATGAGAGAGTGCACGACAAGTACGCAAATATATAAACAATTATTGTTTTGCCAAACAATACATCGTACCAATAATAATAGTTTATGATATTAAACAGAAACGACACAGGTACCGTCGGAACGCAAACTCGGCTGTTCTAACGTTTTAATACCTAAGAACACTTTTGGGAGTTAGCATATATCTATACGCCAGTGTTTCAATAACTTGTATTGCTCATTGTATTGAAATGACGTCGGTCACTCATTCATTTATATACATCACGATAATTAATCTTAATTGACGACACTTTCGTACACTACGGTTAAAATTCGTATTATCATAACTTCTGTAACATCACACATACATATGGTGGAACAGCGATCGACATTCGAATGTTCGCCATCTGGCGATTAACAGTAGAACCTTCCAGGTACCGACTCACATTCCCACAACCACTATTCACACCAAATGTGTTTACACCAAGGCATGCTAACTTGTGCATTACATTTGTTTACACCAAGCAACGCTAACTTATGCATTACATTTGTTTACACCAAGGCATGCTAACTTATGCAATACATTTGTTTACACCAAGGCATGCTAACTTATGCATTACATTTGCTAGCAGTTTTTTCGTTAACTTTCAGGCAAACGTCCGCATACTTTAAACCATAGGTCCAACGAGAAACACTGCGGAGTGACTGGTAGTTTTACATTTACGGCCATTTTTTAAAGCTTGACGGGCCTGATATGGTTGCTAAGTAAAATGTCGCGGAACTGTTATGTAAATTGCTGATACACCGTACGTTAGTATCGTCACGCTGACGTCACACTTACACGACAATCATTGAGACACTGTAGAACTACAATTTGATGACGTCAAGCTTACACGACAATCATTGATGCAAAGCGGTAGAGACAGGTTGAACGTGTTGCCCTGTCGAGGTAGTTACTGAGACCACAGTCAGACCTTAGTCGTTTCGCGCTATCGCGGCATATGCTGGTACTACATATAACTTAAATCAAAAGTGTTATTTATTGTACGTTCGTTGTGTGACACTATTACGACATCTGTTGAGACTGTGCAATCAACGTGGAACGACGAGTGTCGTATGTTTTTAATTGATAGTTGGTGGGGCCGGTGTTACTGGGGGTCCAGCGGGAGAGACGGATGCACGGTCGATGGCCGGACGCAGCAGAAGATGCTGAGAAACGATTTGCGGAACTCAGCGTTGTAGATGAGGTAGATAACGATGTTGTAGGACGTGCTGAAGACGGCCAGAGTCAGCTGCACCAAGACGAACCCACTGGCCGCTTCGGCACTGCTGGACTGGCCGGTCAGTTTCTACAGGAACAAAACATATGTCTTTGATTGATATGAGTAACGTTCATTAACACTTGCACGCGTGCATGTAAGCACGCACACAAACATGCACACGCACACGCACATACACACACGCATACACACACATGCACACGCACACGCACATACACAAACGCATACACACGCACACACACACGCACACACACACATACACGCGCACGCACGCACACACACACACACACACACACACACACACACACACACACACACTCACACACCAGCGTGAACCGTTCCAATGAAACAATACTGACTTATGAATGTAGTGCCACTGTTGATGTGTACTTGCACCGACCTATTGATAACGCTAATTGTCATTGTCCGCGTGGTTGTTTTTAAACTATTCATTTTTGTCATAACACAAAGATCATCCGCTACAATACATCTAGCAAAAAAAAACAATAACAGACAAACAAGAACTTACAGCACGGACAAGGAGAACGAAGTAGGGCAGCCAGGCGAAGGAGAAGAGAACTGCGATGATGACCAACATCTTTATAATCCTCTTCCGATTGTGCGACACGAACGATGACGTCAGACCCCCAGGCGTCTGATGTGCTTGCCGTTTGATGAACATGACAAGACGGTAGTAGCGACTGAAGATGAGTGCCTGGGGTATCATGTACGATGCGCATAGGATAAACCCACCGTTCATCATGTTAAAAACGTCAGACTTGGGCTTACATAACATCTGTGACGTCACCGCAGTGGTGTTGCTGACATCTGTTGACGTAATTGGCTCGAGGTGGACGGAATAATCGACAAATGTCGGCGCGGCCACCAGGGCTGACAATGTCCATATTCCACCAATGATCCCCAATGCCCTCTTGCGGTACATGGTATGCGTAGAACCCAAAACGATTGCTCTGAAACAAGGACTATGTTGACGCTCGCGTTCTTTTGTTTCACCCCATAGCAACTCACAATATTTGCTTACGTTCACATTTTACACGCTGCTATTAGTCTACTAGGGCTAGAGTAACTTGTGAAATAAAGTTAATATTGTATATTTTCAAAATAACTTAATTTAATTTAATTTGTATTTCGAAACTTAACTTGTTACGTTGAGTTAACTAGTTAGGTTTAGTGATAACTTTTCCAGATTTATGAATGAATCACAATCACAATAAATCACACACACACACATACACACACACACACACACACACACATATATATATATATATATATATATATATATATATATATATAATAAATATATATATATATATATATATATATATATATATATATATATATATATATATATATATAAATATATATATATATATATATAAGATATATATATATATATATATATATATATATATATATATATATATATATATATATATATATATATATATATATATATATAATCATATATAAATTAATAAGATTAATTTCAAGCCCATGTGCATAAGGTGGATGTTTTTCCTCAAATTCTATTGAAAACATTAACAACAAATTAATGTTTAGGTATGTGTTGTTGTCTCGCTCTGAAATATTTGTATTACAATGATGTGATGTCCTAAATAGGCATGAAATGGGTAGTTTTAATATCATGAAATCATCATAATTATCTTTACAATTCCTCCGAAAAATGTATATCTTAATGGATATGTGCGCCACCTACCGGTAGCGTTCCTCAGCCAGGGCCACCATGCTGTAGATGGAGCAAGTGATGCTTAAGACGGGCAGACAATTGTCCAGTTTGCAATGGATCTCGGCTGAAACCACCAGTCTCAGCGTAATTACGTGACAGCAAGCAAACAACAGCGCCTAACGACAATATGTGAACATAATTGATACAGCAACAACAACGACGACAACAATAACAACAACGACAACAACAACAACGACGACAACGACAACGACAACGATAACGATAACGATAACGACGACAACAACAACAACGACAACGATAACGACAACAACAACAACAACAACGACAACAACAACGACACCTCTTTAAATGTAATTTGTAAAATAATCACACTAATAATAATAGTAAGATTAACAACTAACCAGAATGGATAAATAAGATATAATGAACAGGGACGTAAGATTAACAACTAACCAGAATGGATAAATATGATATAATGAACAGGTACGTAAGATTAACAACTAACCAGAATGGATAAGTAAGATATAATGAACAGGGACGCACAAAAGCCATCACTAGACCGAGAGTCGAAGGAGTTATGATAGAATCCCGACAACACAAATCAACCAGATAAAACATACAAACTCCAGGTATGTCGAGGGTATGAAACAAAATAGTCCAGTTGAAGCATCACAAAACAACGTGTTCATAGCTGTGAACCCGAGAAGGGTACATAGGCGTCAAACAAATTCCCG
Source organism: Lamellibrachia satsuma (assembly GCA_033239005.1). Lineage (NCBI taxonomy): Eukaryota > Metazoa > Annelida > Polychaeta > Sabellida > Siboglinidae > Lamellibrachia > Lamellibrachia satsuma. The sequence continues at coordinate 1,847,579 of BSQZ01000097.1, read as the reverse complement.
TCCATTGGCCGCAATCCGCGAAGCCCCAGTCTAGGAATTTAATTGACTTTGTCAAAAACATTTGCAGTCCTGTGAAGACACGTTTTATTCCAAAACTTAAATAAAGCTCATCTTCAACACGTGCTTACACAACTTTCCAACGGTAAATTTAATTGGTTGATGGTCAGTTGTTGACCAATCTCCTACCGTGTTTCACACGGTGTTTACGCCACCCAGCGTGTTTCCGGTACGACCTCTCACTTACGGAAATGTATGCAGTTCACAAGACTATGTGATATCTGGCGATATGATATTATATTTCAACTTCTAATCAGGTTTCGACGGACTTGATCAATAAGACTTAGTTATACAATCGATATTACTGGCCTAGATCATTATCAAATTACCATTCTTTGTCAACCGTCCCCTTCCATTCTTCGTCAACCGTCCCCTTCCATTCTTTGTCAACCGTCCCCTTCCATTCTTCTTCAACCGTCCCCTTCCATTCTTTGTCAACCGTCCCCTTCCATTCTTTGTCAACCTTCCCCTTCCATTCTTTGTCAACCGACCCCTTCCATTCTTTGTCAACCGTCCCCTTCCATTCTTCGTCAACCGACCCCTTCCATTCTTTGTCAACCGTCCCCTTCCATTCTTCGTCAACCGTCCCCTTCCATTCTTTGTCAACCGTCCCCTTCCATTCTTTGTCAACCGACCCCTTCCATTCTTTTTCAACCGTCCCCTTCCATTCTTCGTCAACCGTCCCCTTCCATTCTTTGTCAACCGTCCCCTTCCATTCTTCGTCAACCGTCCCCTTCCATTCTTTGTCAACCGTCCCCTTCCATTCTTCGTCAACCGTCCCCTTCCATTCTGTCCACCTTTCTACGTGTCCAGCCCACTTTTACCGACTCCCCACCAGCCTCCTCCCTCAGCTCCTCCGTTCATCCTTTGTCTATTCTTTTAAGTTCTTCTCGTCCTGTTATTTGCACAAACTTCGACTTTCTCCTGTAGTGTTTTAGTCATTGCCATAATATCTGGACCCAACAGGTAGACTGGTGTTACGCCTGAGCAAAACACCTCTATCTAGACCCGCTTGTCTTAACTTCTAGAACAGTTTGATGACAGATATAAAAGAAAAAGGATGTCAAACATTATGGCGTCTCACGCATATAAGAACACATGTTTAATTAAACGTTGTTCAATATCTCACCAACTTCTTGAAATAAGAGTCAATATTCTCAAAAAAGTTGTCTGCACTACATCGCCGACGACATCTATGCTATGTCGCTGATTGTTCAATTTACGGACACAATGAACTTACATTTAGGCATTTGTATATATAGTTGCTGTTAAAGTATTACCTTTGGGCCGGTTTAATAATCTATATCGATTTCGGTGTGAAACCGTTTAAATCCATAACTGTTTCGGATATGTTTTTTTGGGCTTTGATTTTCACGAGGTTTGACTATACACAATAACACTGGACACGCAACATGCAACTTACATTCGTCATATTCGTCCGTGTGTGTTATGTCGAACACCTGTAGCGGCAGAATAACCGAGACGAGGATCATGTCGCTGACGGCAAGGTTCGTGAGAAACATATTCGTCACCGTTCGCATCGTCTTGATCTTCATCATGACGACCACAACGCCAACGTTGCTGAGAAAACTAAGAATGATAAACGTGGAGATGAATACTATGAACTGTTCCTCGCTGTCCGACAAACTCATTGTGTTGTTCGCTATGGTCTCCCAAAGACGTGACACGTGTGTTCGTCCCTAATGGGTATGACGCTTGACGCACGGTGCTATTGCATTAAACGACGTCAAGTAATCCATCTACTCAGTCACATGTGTGTGCGTGTGCGAGTGCGAGTGCGTGTGTGTGTGCGTGTGCGTGTGCGTGTGCCTGTGCGTGTCTCTTGCTCTCTTAATATTACAAGACGTCAAGTACTCCGTTTGGATACAACAAACAATTATCTATTCAGTCACGTGTGTGTGTGCGTGTGTGTGTGCGTGTGCGTGTGCGTGTGCGTGTGTGTGTGTGTCTCGCTCTCTTAACAATAGATCGCACCGTATGTCGTTCAATAAATGATAGCTCATTACATTCAGGAGTTATCTTCTTTCACATAGCCAGGTGCAATGTCACAGAGGGCAGATTCTCAGTGAAATTAAATTACGATACATCTTATTATCCGAGCAATTACCCAATTGAACCAGTCGCATTACTCTGATTGACTGTGTCATGCAGGCCGTTTTACAAGGATTCCTGTCATTAGCTATTTTGTTCTCGGCCGTGGAATACTAATCCAGCAACTACAATTTATTCATTCCGCAGTTTAGAACACTGTTAAACGCATATATTTTTACGATATATTTTTATGATATGATGATATGAACATTTGTATATGCAGTTATGTTTAATATTTAATTATTACAATCGTATATATGAATATATATATATATATATATATATATATATATATATATATATATATATATATATATATATATATTCCATAGCCAATAATTTAGAATATGTTAGCATTGTTTGTAATATAAATATAAGTTATGATTACATGAATGTAAAGTGCCTGAGACCAATTACGATTGACCGGGCACTATATGAATATTATTATTATTATTATTGTTATTAGTGGTAGTAGTTGTAGAAGTAGTAGTAGTAGTAGCAGTAGTAGTAGTAGTAGTAGTAGTAGTAGTAGTAGAAGTAGTAGTATAGGTAGTATCAGGAGTTATCTTCTTTCACATAGCCAGGTGCAATGCTACAGAGGGCAGACCCTCAGTGAAATTACATTACGATACATCTTATTATCCGAGCATTTATCCGATTGAACCAGTCGCATTATTCTGATTGACTTTGTCATGCAGGCCGTTTTACAAGGATTCCTGTCATTAGCTATTTTGTTCTAGGCCGTGGAATGCTAATCCAGCAACTACAATTTATTCATTCCGCAGTTTAAAACACTGTTAAACCCATATATTTTTACGATATATGTTGATGATATGATGATATGAACATTTGTATATGCATTTATGTTTAATATTTAATTATTACAATCATATATATGAATATATATATATATATATATATATATATATATATATATATATATATATATATATATATATATATATATATATATATATATATATATATATATATATATATATATACATATATAATATAATATATATATATATATATATATATATATATATATATATATATATATATATATATATATATATATATATATATATATATATATATATATATATATATATATATATATATATATATATATATACTATATATATATATATATATATATATATATATATATATATATATATATATATATATATATATATATATATATATATATATATATATATATATATATATATATATATATATATATATACATATATATATATATATATATATATATATATATATATATATATATATATATATATATATATATATATATATATATATATATATATATATATATATATATATATATATATATATATATATATATATATATATATATATATATATATATATATATATATATATATATATATATATATATATATATATATATACTACTACTACTATATATATATACTATATACTACTATATATATCTACTACTATATACTACTATTACTACTATTACTTACTTACTACTACTACTACTACTACTTTATTACTACTACTACTTCTACTATTACTACTAATAATAACAATAATGATAATAATAATATTCATGTAGCCTGTTAATCGTAATTGGTCTCAGGCAATTTACATTCATGTAATCATAACTTATATTTATATTACAAACAACGCTAACATATTTAAATCAGAGGCTATGGAAAATATATATATATATATATATATATATATATATATATATATATATATATATATATATATTTTTTCCATAGCCTCTGATTTAGAATATGTTAGCGTTGTTTGTAATATAAATATAAGTTATGATTACATGAATGTAAATTGCCTGAGACCAATTACGATTAACCGGGCGCTACATGAATATTATTATTATCATTATTGTTATTATTATTATTAGTAGTAGTAGTAGAAGTAGTAGTAGTAGTAGTAGTAGTAGTAGTAGTAGTAGTAGTAGTAGTAGTTGTAGTAGTATTAGTAGTAGTATAGGTAGTAGTAGTAGTAGTAGTAGTAGTAGTAGTAGTAGTAGTAGTAGTAGTAGTAGTAGTAGTAGTAGTAGTATTAGCAGTAGCAGTAGCAGTAGCAGTAGCAGTTGAACGTAGTTGATTTACTGAACAACTTAAATATACTAATATTTTCATCAAACCAATAGCTACACAAACTTAAAACGAGTTGCGGGTAGAAACCTGTCTAATGCATGTCAGGGAGCATAAAGTCCCATTATGTCGTATTTCATATACATTTCATATTTATAAATCCTTAACAGTTGCAATACAAGTTTGCTGTAATAGATCTACCAAGGATTAATACATTAGGCAAAAACAAAAATGTAATATATATATATATATATATATATATATATTTATACATTAGGCAAAAACAAAAATGTAATATATCTACCAAGGATTAATCCATTAGGCAAAAACAAAAATGTTGGAAGCTACTATTTTTATTCCAAGCCCCACGTAGACAGGCAAACATCTGTTGACGTTTTCCCGCTGATTGGCTGTTCCATAAATATGGCGCTTCATCAGAGTCGCAAGCTTTGTTAATGACGCCATCAAAAACTGTGTTTGCTGATTTACACATCGTTAATGTCTTAATAGTTTAAGTAAAATGTGTAGTCGGTTTAATAAAACTGTGCGTACCTCTCCTAAAATCATCTAAAGGACTGACTTCCATCGAACGTGTGAATAGTCTCATATAGAGGCAGAGTTGTACTTGTTCTTTTTTGCCGAACTTCGATTAGGGCCAGTTCGTGTTCCAACTATTTCATGAAAACTAACTATTACTTTTGACAAACGGGTCAGCATGGCGTAGAAGATAGTACATAGGTTAACTTTTTTGCGAAATTAGGCTAAAATTGAGAAGAGGAATTTTTTCTCACTTTGATAGTTGCCTGTTGTAGACATTGTACTATTACATTCTGATAGTATTGTTAATTATGTGATTATTGTTGAATTTACTGTCATGATTTCCCACCTTAAAAATAGCTACTGCACAACTTGTTTCCCTTCACAACTGCCTTGACGAAAACTGTTTTAATGTAAATTGCACATAGCGTTTTATGCAACCTTCTTCAACATTACAACTTCATAACAATGCCAACGATATCTCAACGAGTCATGGGGTCATACTGTTAATAATGCCTTCAAAAAACGGAATAGCTACGATACTTAAAGTTTAAATTTCGCACTAAAAGTTAACAAATTAATATATTATTATATTATGCCTATTTTGGATGCAATCGAAATTCATGTCGAGGGCTAAACAGCGTGTGCAGAAATGTGTGCAACCGTCTGGTGAAAAATTAACAAATAAAAACCAAAGGGCTTTTATGTCGGTCATGGGAGGAAACTATTTCAAAATTGGGAATATTATGAAGAAATCTATGTGAATGTTTTTTATGGTTTTTATGCTATCTAGATATAAGACAGGCAGGATGAGACAGAAAAGAGCAGATGTGGTGAGAATGATGAGAGCAGAGGTGGTGAGACCGAGGAGAGCAGCGATGGTGAGACCGAGGAGAGCAGAGGTGGTGAGACCGAGGAGAGCAGAGGCGGTGAGAACGAGGAGAGCAGAGGTAGTGAAAACGAGGAGAACAGGGGTGGTGAGAACAAGGAGAGCAGTGGCAATGTGAGGGAGAAAGGTGGTAAGAAGAAGAAAGATGGAAAAAGGAAGAATGTGCAACAAAAGGAAGATAACCGAGTGAATGAAGAGGGATTGTCAGGTGGCAGGATGGTCGAGGATAACAAGAGCATAGAAAAGGATAAGAATGTGGATCAGAAGCAGAAAGATGACAGAAGGCAGAGAATGCTACAAAAGAGAGGTAAGCGGGTGAGTGGAGAGGGATTGCCAGGTGGTAAGACAGTAAAGGTTGATGATATGAGAGAAAGGGGGCATACTAGTAGTGTGCAACAGGAACGGAGCTTTGCTGATGTAGTATCACAGGGGAAAGCGAGGAAAGCCCGGGTATTTATGGGGGATTCCATCATTAGGAAAATGGATAAAATTGTAAATAGAGGAGATGACATAACAGTATGCCTACCAGGGGCAAAAGTAGAGGATATAGCAGAGAAGGCAGGACAAGTCATGGGTGGTGGCACATGAGGTGCTGTTCTCGTGCATGTAGGAACGAACATTGCATAGAAGGAGGGAACGTCAACCATCATTGGTAAGTACAGCAGGTTGATCAAGACACTTAAAGAGGAAAGAGTTGGACAGATTGTATTGTCGGGGATATTACCAATAATTTGAGGCAGGGGTGAGGAATATAGGAACTGTAGGAGGATGGCGATCAACACACAGGTACAGAAGGTATGTATGGAGGAGGGAGTAGGCTTCGTAGACATGTGGTTACACTTTGTGGGAAGAGGTGACTTTTTCATGAGAGATGGACTTCATCTGACAGGGAAGGGCGCTGCAGTTCTTGGGTGTGAGTTTGTCAGAGTTGTCGACGAGGGCACAGGTACCATAAATTATTTAAACTAGATGCGCAGGGGGAACTGACAGAGAAAACTCAAAGGAGTACTACTACAAATACACATCCAAAGAAATGTTCACCAATAATTTCGGACAATGAACTTAAATGTGTATGCTTAAATGCCAGGAGCATAGTAATTAAAAAAAGTGAGTTAGACATTATGGTAGCAGATATTGATCCTCATGTAATAGGCATTACAGAATCATGGGCAAATGAAGATATAGTAGATGCTGAGTTAGCACTGACAGGCTATGTGATGTTTAGGAAGGATAGACGAGTAAGAAGGGGAGGTGGAGTAATTTTATATATTAAAGAATCTATCCAAGCATATGAAATAACAAAGTGAAAAGTGAAGCAGATAGTGTGGAAGCAATTTGGTGTAACATAGTTACCAGGAACTCAACACTAACAATAGGAGTAGTTTATCGTAGTCCTAACATAGGACAAGAGGAAGATGTAAAATTACAAAATGTGATAAGGGAGGTGAGCAAGGGAGAATGTGTTATAATGGGTGATTTTAACCATGGCCATATACAGTGGGAATCATTAGAGAGTGCTCGAGGTGACGACAATCAGTTTCTACTTCGAACACAGGATTGTTTCCTTACTCAACATGTCTTGGAACCAACCAGAGGTGGGAATGTGTTAGATTTAATTTGTCTTCTCAAAATGAACTAGTTGACAATGTTAAAGTACACGAACCTTTGGGTTCAAGTGACCATAACCAAATCCATTTTAATATAAAAGTAAAAACAGGGAATACATATAAAAAACAATGGAGGAGGAATTTCAACAAAGGCAAATATAAAGTGATGAGAACATATCTAGCAAATACAGATTGGAATAACTTGCTGAAGAACAAGACAGCAACAGAATGCTGGACTTGTTTAAAATATGAGATTGAGGGCATTATTGAGAAATTTGTTCCATTAAGAAAACAAGGGAAAAGGTCCAGGAAAAAACACCTGTCAAAAGAAGCTATTACAAAAATTGCTCACAAACAGATGCTGTGGAGGGTCTATAAACACACTGGAAATGTAGAAGACTACACAAACTACAAAGAGGCGCTTAACCTAGCTACAACTGAAATTAGAAAATCTAAAAGAACCTTTGAACAAAAATTGGCAGGTAATATAAAAAATTTCAGCAAGAGTTTCTATGCTTATCTAAGGAGTAAACCGAAAGTTCGAGATATGGTCGGACCACTGGAAAACAGCAGTGAAAACATAATTTTAGACGGGTTCCAAATGGCAGAGGTCCTGAATGAGTATTTCAGCTCAGTTTTTACCAAAGAGAAGATATCAGCTCACTTCCAGTTCCATTGACTAAATTTGAGGGCAATAAATCAGAACATTTAGGGCAGTTATTTGTACCTCCTGAGATGATAGCAAACAAAATTACGAAGATGAAAGATAATAAATCACCTGGCGTTGATGGGATACTACCAACACTGCTTAAGGAAATTGTTGAGCAAATTAGTACACCACTTGCAAAATTGTTTAACTTGTCACTAGAAGAAGGAATAGTTCCTTCAGAATGGAAAGAAGCAAACATTACGCCGCTGTTTAAGAAGGGTTGGAGGAAGAAGACCAGTGAGTTTAACATCAGTTGTGTGTAAATTACTCGAAACATTAATTAGAGACCACATGGTGGAATTCCTTGTAAAACATAAATTAATAAATACATCTCAACTTTGATTCCTAAAAGCAAGGTCATGTCTAACCAATCTCTTATGTTACTTAAACTAAAAGCCCATGGTATAGGAAATGATGTAATCAACTGGATAGAAAAATGGCTTACACACAGAAGACAGAGAGTAATAGTAGATGGTGAGATTTCAAACTGGAAATCTGTTTTGAGTGGGGTACCACATGGATCAGTATTAGGCCCTATATTGTTTTTAATATATATATATATATATATATATATATATATATATATATATATATATATATATATATATATATATATATATATATATATATATATATATATATATATATATATATAAATGATTTGAAGGATGACATATCTAGCAAAGTAATCAAATTTGCAGATGACACAAAAGTATTCAGAAAGGTTACTAATGATACAGATAAACAAAGTTTACAGGATGATCTAGAAAAATTAGTTAAATGGTCAGAAAAATGGCAAATGTTATTAAATTTTGGGAAGTGTAAATGTATACACATAGGACATGGAAATATGGAGGAGGAATATAAAATGGGGGATGCTGTACTAGGTAGAACCACACAAGAAAAGGATTTAGGAGTAACATTTAGTGCTGACATGAAACTTTCAGAGCAATGTGGGATTGCTGCTTCGAAAGGAAATCAAATTATAGGGCTAATTAGGAGAACTATCACATATAAGGAGAAACATCTAGTTGTACCCCTGTACAAAGCAATAGTTAGACCACATTTGGAATATTGTATTCAAGCATGGAGGCCATATCGTAAAAAAGACAAGCTAGAAAGAATACAACGAAGAGCAACTAAAATGATTCCAGTGTGGTTTGACAATACTAGAGACCAGGAGACTAAGAGGAGACCAAATAGAAGTGTTTAAAATAGTGAACGGTTATGAGGATGTTGATAGGAATATGTTCTTCAAACTTAAAGAAGGCAGTAGGACGAGAGGTCACAAAGCAGCATTAGTTAAGGAACAGTGTAGGTTGGACATGAGAAAGTACTCTTTCTCACAGAGGGTGATAAATGAATGGAACAAACTGCCAAATGATTGTGTTAATGCTAGTAGTGTGAATATGTTTAAAAATAGAATTGACAGATATCTGATAAGGGCGGGCTACACATAGATGAGAAAATTGTTGGATTCTCGATAAGCCATTGGCTTCCTTGTCCACTTGCCATCTGGAACTTGTTGTTCGAGATGGCAATCTTGTTAAATCTTGTTAAAGATCGGAAGGGAAGAAACTGAACCAAAGAGAAAGTTTTGTACATCTGGGTCGAGCTGCTTCCAGAGACGGACATTCGTAGTAGAATACAAGCTGGGGCGAATGTATGGAGGAAAGTGGAAATATATATATATATATATATATATATATATATATATATATATATATATATATATATTTGTTTATATATATATATATATATATATATATATATATATATATATATATATATATATATATATATATATATATATATATATATATTTCCACTTTCCTCCACGCATTCGCCCCAGCTTGTATTCTACTACGAATATATAAAGAAGAGAGAGAGATTGAGATAGAGAAGGGAAAGGTGTTTAGCTCATGCGTACAACAAGTATACCTATACATATGGCGACGACGGAAAAACAACTAGAGAAACTGCAAGTTTACGAGAATAAATTTGTGAGAAGAATTGCGAGGAAGCCGGCTAAAGTTCCACTTCTGACAAGATAGTGTTCGTAACTGTAAGTTAGGATTGGGTGGTGTTTGCGCCTGTCAGTCTTGATACATATAGGCTTTTGCAAAAAAATATCACATTCCAATTATCTGCCCACGTTGGAATATGCAGCAGACCTTCGCTATATGATCATGTCACAGCTGCCTGAAGTTGCATATCATTGATTGTGCTAAAGAATGATGCTTCATAGACATAAAGGACGACAAGATTCTATATTTTGTATCGCATATCATCGATGAATATAACGAAAAAGATATGCCCTACAATGGATACCCGGGGTATCCCTGCATTGACGGAATTGGCATCAGAACATATTTCACTGTTGACAACTTACAGAACTATGTCCTTCAGGTAGCCATGTAGCCAGTATAGCAGCTTTCTCTGTATCCCTACAGACTCCAGGTTGACCGTCAGGCGTTCATGCCACACTAAGTCGAATGATGTCGTACAATGTATGTTAAGGCCAGGCTTGTTAAGTGGTCAGCTCTGAATCCAAACTGTTTTTCGGAATACCAAACTGCGCCTAAACATTTTTCAAGACGGAGACGCAGTCCATCAGTCCAGGCTCTCTGGTGTCTTGTTGTCCTTGCATCTCCTCCAGGCTCTCTGGTGTCTTGTTGGCCTTGCATCTCCTCCAGGTTCTCTGGTGTCTTGTTGGCCTTGCATCTCCTCCAGGCTCGCTGGTGTCTTGTTGGCCTTGCATCTCCTCCAGGTTCTCTGGTGTCTTGTTGGCCTTGCATCTCCTCCAGGCTCTCTGGTGTCTTGTTCGCCTTGCATCTCCTCCAGGTTCTGAGTTTCTTGTTGAGTGCAATGGCACCGCGCTTGCTCCTCTGTGTATGTTCTAACCGTGCGTCTGGGGATATGGTTTTCCATGGCCTTCTTGATTGCTTTATTCTTGATATATATATATATATATATATATATATATATATATATATATATATATATATATATATATATATATATATATATATATATATATATATATATATATATATATATATATATATTATATATGTATTATTTGCCGCGCTATCGTTAATGTACTGTGACCGTCGCCAACAACTACGCCCAACTGTGTCAGCGGTCAACGACTCTCGATAAACCAATGGCTTCCTTGTCCACTTGCCATATGGGCAGTTGGCTTGGATGGGAAATATTGTTAAATCTTGTTAAATCTATGTTGCTACCGATGCACTGCCGCATTTGTGGGCCAATCCGGACGAAACTTTGCAAGGTGTAACAGGGGACCTATTTGACGGGCATGAGGATCGGACGTGCAACCACTTTAATCAATAAAGTAGAATTGTACAATAAATAAAATTATACCCTTGTAACTTTAGCGCCTCTTTCGGGTCGTACCTACACTACATTAGCAACTGGCATGTTTCCGGCAGATGGGGCAACGCGTCGTTGAGCGTTTGATGTGTCACTGAAATTTTTATAGTGTCAAATTATTGTATTCAGTGCATACAAGCATGGAGACCATATAGAAAGTCAACCATTTCCTAGCAAGACTCTAGGGGCCATATGCCAAGACGTTCCCCATCTGATGAATTTCAATACTATTTGAAGACATATAAAGACACTGTTTATTCAAAAAACAATCCAACCACACCACAAAACATGGTCTCACACATCTGAACACAAAGTCAAATGCACAACATTCAACATATGATCAGAAGCAAAACATTCAACATATTATCATGGACACTGAGTCATTCCCATAATTCATACATATGTCACAAGGCTTCACTGATATAGTATTGCCTTGCACACCGGGTGTAACGTGTCACCCTTAGAGATGGTATTCAGTTCTTATGGAGTCTGTTGCACGTTGTGCTTGTCTTAGGAGCTCCTTGTTGGGTTCCCATTTGTAGCGCGGTGCAAGTTATTAGGTAAAAGGCGGATATAACCGGTAACTTGCCGTGAGTCCGTAACATTTAATGGCTATTGGGTGAGAGTTGACAATTGTGTCAGTGAAGTTATATGTATCATTCGCACAACATCGGTACATATACGATTTAGCTATATTGCATGTGTTAGGCTAGACGTGTGCTAGGCTTTGATGTTTCTAATAGTTGAGCGTTGTCGTTGAGCGTCCGATATTGTGAAGTTACTGTATACATTGCAATTATATGTATAATTCGCACAACATCGACACACATATAATCGATTTAATAAATGTAACGCATATCATTTAGAAACGTCTCAAGGAGTCATAAGCTCTTTCAGTAACTGCCTTTTATCCGCGTACAACGCCGGGTATCTCGGCTAGTAAGTAATATAGTATTATGCTAACCATTAACAATTATGAGAATATGCGTATAATGAGATTCAAAAATGTTAATCGTTATAAGAGTGTTTCATATGCAGCTTTGGAATGGAGACAATCTGGAACAGGAGAAGAGGCAGACCACTGGGAACATGGAGAAGACATGTGGAAAAGAATGTAAGCTGGATGGAACGGCCTGGAATTAACTCAAATTGCTCGACCAAGACCGTGGTGACTGGGAGAGAATTATTGGCGCCTAATGCTCCCGTGAGATTGAGGAGTGGTTAGTGAGTGGTCGGGGAACTACTTTGTGCTGTGTCGAATGAGGCGCGCGTATTAATCCCCAAGCCTACACTTCGCTCAAATCCAGCCAAATGCGAGAGTTAGTAGTAGAAAACATAGCTAAGACTATGACAATGTCGGATGCATTGCTACGTTTACAATAAAATCAATCGATGTCAACGATTATTCCAGTCAGACACCAGTAAATAGCATACAGCGTAGTAGGTACAGTGCATAAAAATGAAGCATCTCACAAATGAATTAAGCAGGTGAATAATATTATTTATACAAGTTCAACATTATTATACGCGTATAAATCTTCCTGCCTATTTGTCCCGCAATTCCGGCCAAATGCCAGTTAGTGAGAACAAATTGGTTAAGACAACAGCACACAGTGCAATATATCCAATGCATGCCGACGAAACATGTCACACATTAATAAAGCAGATTAACTATATAATTTCAATGTTATACCACGCCCAACACATGTATTAATATGTTCAAGGAACATATCTAATATAACTCGTACAAAGTGATTTAATCGATGATAGTGTAACGCTGACTCGACAATATAGGCTACCAGAAATAAGCCGTAGGGTATACTATAATACTAATAATATTTATAAATGTGAAGACGCGAGCCAGAGTCGACAGAAGTACGTCGCGTGATGTTGTACTTTAAATGATAAAGTGGGAACAATGATATGTCCACCTCAACGAAAATAACACAACTATTTAAAGGATTATTGTTTCATCAAAGAATACAATCGTACCAAAATAACGATGACTTATATTAAACAGCAATCGCACCGCTAGCATCGGAACGCCGGAGTCTGCGGATCTGACGTTTGAATAATTACGACCGCGATGGCTTCAGCGCTGTTAACATAATCGCACCAATTTGTATGTTCATTTTATTCAAATAATATCGGCTATTCATTGGTTTAGGTATTTGACGATACGTAATCTTACTTGGCGACCCTTGTTTACACTATGGTAAAACTTTGTACTATCATAGTTTCTAGAACATCACACATGCATATAGTGGAACAGCTGTCGACATTCGACGTATTCGCCATCTGGCGGTTAACAATCCGGGTACCGTCTCATATTCCCGAACAATGGCGCCACCCAGCATATCAAACCCTGCCGAACCTTGAGAATACCTCCAAGACAGACAGGGGCGGAATGATATAAATGCCTGGTTGGCCAAATTGTTTGACTTGTTGCGTCATTGCAACTGTGCACAAAAATACGATAGATAAATGTTCAATACTATCCACAATTGTATGGAATTGAAATTCATAGATTTTATAAAAAGTAGGAGTGAACCAAATGAAACAAATATGTGCAGAATATGCACATTAAATGGAAGTATGACTTTTCTGAAACAGTTCCGCAATCGACAGAAATGTTTAAAAATTATATAGCTATGTGGTCGCCCCGTGCCGTGATCAGCTCAACGTAGACACGGTGACAATACACACCACGTAATATCTTTGGCGTTAACTTCAGAACTGTGGCGACATTCATTTGCCAGCAGTTTTTCATAGACTTTCGGACACACTTCCGCACACAAAAGCCATAAATTCAACGATAAATTACATTTCCGACCATGTTTGTTTATAGTTTGACGGACCTGCTGTGGATGCTAAGCAAAACGTCACGAGATGGATATGTCAATTGTTTATGCACTATACGTTAGTGACGTCATGCTGACACGACGATCACTGATACATCGCCGACCTAAACGCGGTAGGTAAGGTAAAGTCATCCCCCAGGCATTACGCCTTAGGAAGCCCTGAAGGCTTATATGGCCAGTGCTTAAACCTGGTTTCTATAGTGCGAAGCAACTTAGAGTGCAGTTATACTGACTCTCCTGGACGGGACCCTAGTCCATCGCAGGTACCTTCCAAACAGTGTTTGTACTCATTTGCAGCTGAGTAGACTGAGGCAAATTAGGGTAAACGAAATTGCCTAAGCTTCGAAAACTAACCATGCCCAGTGTGTGTCTTGAACTCACAACCCTTTAATTTAGAGTCCAACACCTTAACCCCCCCCCGCGGTAGAGAGAAGTTTCCCTGTCGAGACAGCTACTGAGACAACAGTCAGACATTTGACACCTCTCTTATCAATATGTTGTTCTTGCCACACTGCTTTGACAGTTGTTGAAACGGAACAAAGAACTTCACCTTAGTCGAGTGACACTCTCACTGCATTTGCTGGGACTCCATTTTGCATTTTGTTTAAATTCGTTTGTTGTACGTTCGTTGTGCGACGTTGTCACGGCAGCTGCGGAACGAGTGTCGTATGTTTTTGATGGACAGTTGGTGGGGCCGGTGTTACTGGGAGGTCCAACGGGAGAGACGGATGCATGGTCGATGGCTGGACGCAGCAGAATATGTTTAGAAACGATTTGCGGAACTCAGCGTTGTAGATGAGGTAGATAATGATGTTGTAGGACGTGCTGAAGACGGCCAGAGTCAGCTGCACCAAGACGAACCCACTGGCCCCTTCGGCACTGCTGGACTGGCCGGTCAGTTTCTACAGGAACAAAACATATATGTATTCGACTGATATTTGTAACGTTCAGTCTTAGCACTTGCACGCGTGCATGTATGCACGCACGCACGCACCCACACACACAAGCATACACTAACGCACGCACACACACACACACACACACACACACACACGCACACACACACACACACACACACACGCGTGAACCGTTCCAATGAAAGAACACTGAATTATGAATGTAGTGCCACTGTTGATGTGTACTTGCACCAAGCTATTGATAATGTTATATGGAGTGCCACTGTTGATGTGTACTTGCACCAAGCTATTGATAATGTTATATGGAGTGCCACTGTTGATGTGTACTTGCACCAAGCTATTGATAATTTTATATGGAGTGCCACTGTTGATGTGTACTTGCACCAAGCTATTGATAATGTTATATGGAGTGCCACTGTTGATGTGTACTTCCACCAAGCTATTGATTACGCTAATTGTCATTGTCCGCCTGGTTGTTTTTAAACTATTCACTTTTGTCATAACACAAAGATCATCCGCTACAATACATCTAGCAAAAAAGAAGACAATAACAAACAAACAAGAACATACAGCACCGACAAGGAGGACGAAGTAGGGCAGCCAGGCAAAGGAGAAGAGAACTGCGATGATGACCAACATCTTTATAATCCTCTTCTGATTGTGCGACACGAATGATGACGTCCGACCCCCTGTCGTCTGATGTGCTTGTCGTTTGATGAACGTGACAAGACGGTAGTATCGACTGAAGATGAACACCTGATGTGTCATGTATAATGCGAATAGGATAAAGACACCGTTCACCTTGTCAAAGACGTTAGACTTGGGCCTCCATACCATCTGTGATGTCACCGCTGTGATGTTGCCGACATATTGTGACGTCATCGGTTCGAGGTGGACGGAATAGTCGACGAATGTCGGCGTGGCCACCACAGCTGACAATATCCATATTCCACCAATAATCTGCAACGCCCTCTTGCGGTAGATGGTATGTGTCGGACCCAACACGATTGCTCTGAAACAACGACTTTGCTGACGCTCGCGTTCTTTTTTACTTCATACTTATTATATATCTTGAAAACGTTATGGAAGATTACAAAAACACCTCCTTCAAACAAATATGGACGACAGGTTTCCGCATCTTAAAATCGTGGAAGGGGCAATTAACTTACTAAAATAACTAATTAAGTTAACTTAATATTTGATTGTTTTCAACAGTTAACTAGACTGATAACAGTTAACTAGTCAAGTCAATTTAATTTGTAAATTTATCTACTTAAATTAACTGATCACTTTTCCTGATCTAAGAATGACACTGCGATCAACACGAACGACAACAACTACATATTCTGTTCTGCTTATTTATATTGAACAGACAATGTCATAATTACCTATGTACTATTTTGATTACTATAACATTATCATACTATACAAGACATTCCTGTGAACTTACTCTGCATAAATTAATATATTAAACGATATGTGCTCCCCCTACCGGTACCGTTCCTCTGCCAGGGCCACCTTGCTGTAGATGGAGCACGTGATGCTGAAGACTGGCAGACAATTGACCAGCTTGCAAAGGATATCGGCTGAAACAATCAATGTCAACGTAATTAAATGGCGGCAGGTAACAGTTAAATGGAAATGCTATTCTGTCGCATCTTGACCATAATATTACAAAGTTACCATCATCCGCTAGATGGCAGCATATAAACACATGCTAATCCATTACCAAACAATACGTTTGATTCCTTCACTAGGTGGCAGCATGAAACAATAATTAAACATTGTGCAATATATAGGTCGGTATGTTGATCTTGAGTTTGATGGCCCCATTTGTATACCATGGACACAAAAACACAGTATAAACATTTGGAGGCCAAATTCCAAGAAAGATTCTTTCTGAAAATTATTCTTTCTTTCTTTATAATACTTTAGATGCCCCGAGTATCAAGTAATAAACACCATTTCATAGGTATTGTTTGTCATAAGGACCTCTCCCAGATATATTGTTTTCTCACATGTAGAAACATCCGTACCATATATTTTAAAATGCGGATCAGCATCCTTCATTAAGCAACACATCATGTAGTTTGGCATATTTTTCACACACCGCAATCATGTTTCGCAACCCGGACTAGTAGAGTTATCTAATGTCACCTGCATATCCTGCAGCTCCGCAGAAATGTTGCCCATTAAAACAGCCAATTCATGCAACAGCTTGTCCATGTACACTCCAAATAGTATTGGAGACGCAACGCCTTCCGTGACGAAACCCATTCTGCACATTGAATCGGTTTGAAATTATATCACTAAATGTAACCTTAGTTTCTGGTTTTATACACGTGGAGAAAATTCTCACCATGGGCACATACCATTTTCAGTTAGGTTTTGAAAGAGCAAACAATACTTCACTTTATCGAATGCTTTAGAGGCATCAAGTAATAAAACATGTACAGTATTTTCATTAGTTGCGTAATATGAAATGGTATATTTTACCATAGAGGTCCACATCGTTGTAGGCAAACCATCTTTAAGCCCAAATTGCAAAATCTTATATATCAAAGACTCCAGTTAATTGTTTGATTATATTGGCGTCATACAATTTGCCTATGATGCTAAATCAAAGCTTATTATATACGCTGCGCTGTTCTGTTATATTTTTGAAGTGGCACCACATTACCTATCAGTAACTTATTTGGGGATAGACCACGAATAAGCCATTGTAGATCATGGTTCATGATATGACACGTCTATATGCATTTCAAGATAATGGAACAGGATCAGAACAATCACTGCTCATACTGTTAAAATAAAATTGTATACTGTTGACTTACAGCCTTTGCTCTCTGAGCAATATGTATATAGTATATTAGAACATTCTACATCAGTACATAAAAACATTTGTTCATTATTGAACATATAACTCTTGTCTGTTGAGTATCCGTTCATAAGGCTGTGTTACGATCACCCCAATAACATTATCGAGATGCACTTTTGTCAAAAACACCACTCGCTTCGTTAAGAACGTATACATATTCAAAAAAATCGTGACTTGTATAATCTTTGCCTCATTTCATATACATGTTAAAATATACAAACTCGATACTCTCCACTTCCGTTTTCACAGCACACAGCCTTTTAGATGCACAATCTATTAAATCCATTTTACAACTAATATTGGAGGACCAAATTATTGAACAGTTCAAGTAAGATCTGGCGAAGGAACATTCTCAACCATTGGGTTGGATACCATGCGTAAACTGTTTGGGCTAAACAAAATGTTAATTTTTTGTACAAATTGTGTTTGATTCATACAATGTTCTTACATAAAAAATCACACTCCACTAGCAAGGTTTGCATAATAACATGTTTGTCAACACCAAAATGAGTTGTAAGAGTTGAATTCACACCAGTTTCACCATTGCTCTGTGTACAGTCAGTTCGTTGGTCACTTCCCTTGGGGGGGGGAATATCTTCAAATGCTGATGCTATATGGCAAAAAGTCAGGATCGTAAACCCTCATCAAATCATCTTTAGATATTTATAATTTAAATGTATGATGCTTGGCATCAGTGTGCGACATAATATACAAAGAGCAAACACACATACACCTTTAGTTGTAATGTGATCTTTGAGATTAGTCTCTTTTGATACCGTTGACACTCTATACCGTTGACACTCTATTACTAGATCTCTAGTAGGAGGTGGTGCCCCCTGTACACAATCACTGCCACAACCATTGCTCAACACATGTTTTTCTTTTTCTTTTTTATCTCTGTCCATTTCTGTCCATTGTTCCCACCATATGACACATGTTTAGTCGGGATCTGTTGTACGGCGTGTGCCACTTTCTGAGTGGTCATTGCATTCGTTGTACCGGTAGCCCGATTATTGTCGCTAGGAGGCCGTACTGCCTCTGTGGCAATAAGCGATTCTTGTATTGTAATTACAACCTGCATATGGTATTCGATCTACACAGTGGTTTTCGTCAGATCATTTTGAATGTGAAGCATGGTCTTTTATTTATACCTGCTCTATGTACGAAACAGACAAAGCATTGTATTTCAATAGTAGTAGACTACTCAATTGCTAGCTAGAACTGAGAAGATCTAGCGTGTCACATCAGTCACCGAAATCACCAAGCCGAAACAACATGGCAGTTAGGCCGAATTCTTCGAAGGCCGATATCACCACCACCCGTCAGCGCTACTGCTGCTATTGCGATGTTTACTTTCTGACCTAACCATGAAAACAACCACCTGGGGCCGCAACCTTCTCATATATTTTTTTTACCATATATATATATATATATATACACATGTCACGTGGTCAAACATTACTCTTATTTCCATGTAACGATACAACATTACAAAACCAAAAGCTAGTTATATCTTCTTCGCCTAACTTCGCGAAGCTAGGCATAGACGATGACAAGTTTTCGTTTACTTTGATCTTTATTTGGAAGTAAGAGTAATAGTTGACCACGTCACATGTGTATGTAATAGTTGACCACGTCACATGTGTATGTAATATGTTCACGTCTGTGTGTGAGGTAGATATATGAGGACAGTTTGACAGATATTTGTCGACGTTTTCGTGGTTTGCTCAGAAAGTAAACAAGTTCGAAGTCAAACTCAAAGGCTACTTGCGTCGCTAATCTGATCCGAAAGAGCCGAATTCGGAGATGATTATGCGGCACCACTAGCCACTAGCTGTTCGAAATCGTTACATTATACGTTTTATTCAGTACAATTGACATTGCATTCACTCGCTATAGTAACGGGAGTGAAACTATACATTGCATAGAAATCACTGACTGAATGTAAACCCATATCATCATTGACGTCACAAAACCACGTGATCGCTCATCTCATTAACTTCGAATTGTTTTACGCGCGTTTTGCCAGTTAGACGCATTAAAGTTATAATTTTACCTATAAATAATGTTTCCTAGTTTTTTTATTTTTGGCAGTAGTAGTACATACAATATTAAAGTTTTTGTACATATAAAAAAGTTTTTGTCTAGCGCCTTGTTGTACCTTTAATCATAAAAAAAATGCGTTTTTCATTATATCAGTTGTTTATTTGCTTTATTTAGATAACTGCTTTTATGATGTGAAATTTTCATGAATGGGGAAGTATTAAATAAGTATCAAACTTCTGCTTTCTCCATTTTCACAACAGATTGTGATTGAATTTGAAATAAACAAACTGTGATGTATTTATTATGTACTACGATGTTCTTTTCGAAATAAAATTTATTGAATTGAACAAAATGCAATATCACTATGAAATTAATTTACATCGGCTCTGAGCTAAAATATAGCCTACAAGTATACATCTAGGAGGAGTAACATAGCCTACAAGTATACATCTAGGAGGAGTAACATAGCCTACAAGTATACATCTAGGAGGAGTAACATAGCCAAAAAGTATACATCTAGGAGGAGTAACATAGCCTACAAGTATACATCTAGGAGGAGTAACATAGCCTACAAGTATACATCTAGGAGGAGTAATATAGCCTACAAGTATACATCTAGGAGGAGTAATATAGCCAAAAAGTATACATCTAGGAGGAGTAACATAGCCTACAAGTATACATCTAGGAAGAGTAAGATAGCCTACAAGCATACATCTAGGAGGAGTAACATAACCTACAAACATACATCTAGGAGGAGTAGCATAGCCTACAAGTATACGTCTAGGAGGAGTAACATAGCCTACAAGTATACGTTTAGGAGTAACATAGTCTACAAGTATACGTCTGGGAAGAGTAACATGGCCTACAAGTATACATCTAGGAGGAGTAACATAGCCTACAAGTATACATCTAGGAGGAGTAACATAGTCTATAAGTATACATCTAGGAGGAGTAACATAGCCTACAAGTTTACGTCTAGGAGGAGTAATATAGCCTATAAGTATACGTCTAGGAGTAACATAGTCTACAAATATACGTCTGGGAGGAGTAACATAGCCTACAAGTATACGTCTAGGAGGAGTAACATAGCCTACAAGTATACATCTAGGAGGAGTAACATAGCCTACAAGTAACATAGCCTAGGAGGAGTAACGTAACCTACAAGTATACGTCTAGGAGTAACATAGTCTACAAGTATACGTCTGGGAGGAATAACATAACCTACAAGAATATATCTAGGAGGAGTAGCATAGCCTACAAGTATACATCTAGGAGGAGTAACATAGCCTACAAGTATACATCTAGGAGGAGTAACATAGCCTACAAGTATATATCTAGGAGGAGTAACATACACTACAAGTATACTTCTAGGAGGAGTAGCATAGCATACAAGTATACATCTAGGAGGAGTAACATAGTCTACAAGTATACATCTAGGAGGAGTAATATAGCCTACAAGTGTACGTCTAGGAGGAGTAACATAGCCTACAAGTATACATCTAGGAGGAGTAAAATACCATACAAGTATACATATGGGAGGAGTAGCATAGCCTACAAGTATACGTCTAGGAGGAGTAACATAGCCTATAAGCATACATACTCACCATGGGTTAATATAAGATTGTATAGTAGCTGGTATAATTATTGCTGTTATTTTCTTCTGGCCGTTTTACGTTGGGTCCGTTTCGGTATGGAGCTAGTTTATGTTTCTGTTTCGGTCATTGCTGTTTCATTTTTTTTCGGACCCTATACAATAGCCAGGAAAACGCAACATGCAACTTACATTCGAAATACTCATCGGTGTGGGAAACGTAATGGACTTTGTTGGCAAGGTTCGACAGAAAGATATTCCTCACCGTTCGTAACGTCTTGATCTTCATCATGACGACCACAACGCTCACGTTGCTGAGGAAACTAAGAAAGAGAAATGTCGAGATGAAGGCAATGAACGCTGTCTCGCTGTCTGACAAACTCATTGTGTCATTCGCTGTGGTCTCCAAAGATGTTTGTTCATCCGTAATGGGTCCGTAACCAGCCGTAGTTACGACAGTAATCACTTGTTCACAAATACATGCATCCTATCACTGTTTGTCTCTTGACGCTGTGTGCCTCTACATTGCACGACGCCAAATAATGCGTTTGGAAGAGACAAGCAATTATGTACACAGTCAGCATCCTCACGAGGTGCCGTGTCTGTAGCAGGAATAGGCAATCATGACCAATCATCGTCACCATCACCATGATCATCACCACCATCACCATGATCATCGTCACCATTACCATGATCGTTATCATTACCCTCATTACCACCACCGGCGAATATGATGGCTGTTGGACGAGGGACGTATTGACAAATCGATGCGATGACGTGTTTATACTTTTGACAGATGGTACGTGTTCATTCCTAAAGCACTGATGGGCTGGAGATGTTTGGCCACTCGTACCCTCCTAGCAATCACCAACCACATTATCATGATCGTCGTCACCATCACCATGATCATCGTCACTATCATCATGATCATCGTCACCATCACCGTCACTATGATCATCGTCACCATCACCATGATCGTCGTCACAATCACTATGATCATCGTCACCATCACCATGATCATCATCACCATGATCATCGCCACCATCACTATGATTGTTATCATTACCCTCATTACAACCACCGGCGAATATGATGGCTGTTGGAAGAGAGACGTATTGGCAAATCTATGCGATGACGTGTTTATACTTTTGACAGTATCGTTTCTTTTATTCACGCCACATGTTGTTTACTGGTTAATAATTTCAAGTGTGTTCGCCATTTACTTTTGTTTTCACGTATAAATGAAATTTTGTCAGACCTCTTCATTTTGTCACGGAAGTTAGGATAAGAAATATAATAATAATAATAATATAATGTATAAAATACTTATATTGCGCTAAAATCTTCGGGAGACCCAAGCTCGGCAGCGCACCAAAACAAAAGTGGTTACGCAGTTCACAATCGTTAACCAGTTCCGGTTATAAATGTTACGCTGGGGAACTATGGAGGATAAACAAGTTTAAACATGTGGATTTTCAGTTTACGGCGAAATGTTTCTATATTTCCCACACACTTAACACTAACAGGGAGTACGTTCCAAAGAGTCGGTACAGCAACTGAAAAAGCTCTAGTTCCGACATTTACCTTAACACTGGCGACTAAAAGTAGATTAGAATTATATAACGAACGAAGCTGTCTGGGCAGTCTTGCAGGAGCGAGCAGTGAATGTAAATATACTGATTGTTTAGATGAAAGTGCTTACAGACCAGTGAGTTTAACATCATTGATCAAAGATCATATCTTGGACTTCCTTGTTAGGCATAAATTATTAAATCCATCTCAACATGGGTTCCTAAAAGCGAGGTCATACTTAACAAATATGTTATGTTTTTGGAAGAATTTAGATTCTCAGAAACGTTTTGAGAAAATGCCACATCAGAGAATACTTCTTAAATTAAAAGCCCATGGTATCGTTATGGCATGATCGACTGGATAGAACAATGGCTGACTGACAGAAGACAGCTTGTTGTAGTAAATGGGGAGGTTTCAAACCGGAAATAAGTTTTCAGTGGGGTACCACAAGGATCAGTATTAGGACCTTTATTATTCTTAATATATGTCAGTGTATTGGATGATGTTTAGAAGGGTTAATAATGATGGTGCTAAATAACATTTACAAAACGATCTATACATATTAGGTAAATGGTCTGAGAAATGACAGATGTTAAATTCTGGGAAATGCTAAATGCTCACATACATAAAATAGGAACTTGGATGTAAACCATAGCATGGGAGATACTGTGCTGGGCACTACTGTAAGAGAACAGGACATAGGAGTTACAATAGGCGCTGATATGAACGTTTCATAGCAGTTAGTGGTACTGCAGCTTCAAAGGGTAATCCAAGTATTGGGTTGATTAGGAGAAATACAACATACAATGAGAAAAGGCTAATTATACATTTGTATAAAACAATAGTTAGACCTCATTTAGATTACTGCATACAAGCTTGTGGAGACCCCATCGTAAGAAGGATATATATACGTTTGAAAGAATACAGAGGAGAGCAACTAAAATGATTTCAGAACTGATATATCTTAATCATGATGAACGACTGAAAGAATGTGGTTTAATAACCTTAAACACGACGCGTTTAAGAGGAGATCAAATTTACATTTTTAAATATATTTAATGGGTATGAAAATATTGATAGAAATATTTTTCTCACTCGAGAAAGATCTAGAACTAGCGGACATGAGGTAACATTATTGAAGGATCGGCGTAGACTGGATATCAGGAAGTACTCGTTCTCACAAAGGACAATTAATGAATGGAACAAATTATCTACAGATTGTGTAACTGTTAGCAGCATGAATATGTTTAAAAACAAGATTGAAAAGTATCTCAAGAGGGAGGATTACACAAAGATAGAAATGTTGGACTCTCGATAAGCCAATGGCTTCCTTGTCCATTTGCCATCTGGGCCTTTGCCTAGGTTGGCAATCTTGTTAAATCTCGATTTTTTTACCATTTATTTTTTCCGCAAATGTCACGCTTTGCAGACCTTTGCTATATTACAAATGCATAACGCCAGAAAACGAAACCCCGACACGACAAACGATGACAACCGACAAAATATTTGATAATATCGTGACTCTGTTCGTTAGAACAGCAGAATATTACACTCGGTATTCTCATAAAAGATTCAACCTGCCACATTATAATTCATATATGGAAGAGGCGTCTTAGGCCTTAACTGAGCCCAATTTCGCAAACATTGTGCTGTCTGTCTCGACAATGATGTTGTTGTCTTATGTGTATGAAGATATCCTGGAAAGGTTTCCTTGTGTGTGGCTTTAGGATAGACATCAATTATTAATTCCAACTTAGTTTCATCATTAACACATTTAATAGGAGTGATGGTAGTGGGATCACCGCACGAGGGCGGACTGGGAGTGATGGTAGTGGGATCCCCCCACGAGAGCGGACTGGGAGTGATGGTAGTGGGATCCCCGCACGAGAGCGGACTGAGAGTGATGGTAGTGGGATCCCCGCACGAGAGCGGACTGAGAGTGATGGTAGTGGGATCCCCGAACGAAAGCGGACTGAGAGTGATGGTAGTGGGATCCCCGCACGAGGGCGGACTGAGAGTGATGGTAGTGGGATCCCCGCACGTGGGCGGACTGGGAGTGATGTTAGTGGGATCCCCGCACGAGAGCGGACTGAGAATGATGGTAGTGGGATCCACGCACGAGGGCTGACTGAGAGTGATGGTAGTGGGATCCCCGCACGAGAGCGGACTGAGAGTGATGGTAGTGGGATCCCCGCACGAGGGCGGACTGAGAGTGATGGTAGTGGGATCCCCGCACGAGAGCGGACTGGGAGTGATGGTAGTGGGATCCCCGCACGAGAGCGGACTGGGAGTGATGGTAGTGGGATCCCCGCACGAGAGCGGACTGAGAGTGATGGTAGTGGGATCCCCGCACGAGAGCGGACTGAGAGTGATGGTAGTGGGATCCCCGCACGAGAGCGGACTGAGAGTGATGGTAGTGGGATCCCCGCACGAGAGCGGACTGAGAGTGATGGTAGTGGGATCCCCGCACGAGAGCGGACTGAGAGTGATGGTAGTGGGATCCCCGCACGAGGGCGGACTGAGAGTGATGGTAGTGGGATCCCCGCACGAGGGCGGACTGAGAGTGATGGTAGTGGGATCCCCGCACGAGAGCGGACTGAGAGTGATGGTAGTGGGATCCCCGCACGAGGGCTGACTGAGAGTGATGGTAGTGGGATCCCCGCACGAGAGTGGACTGAGAGTGATGGTAGTGGGATCCCCGCACGAGAGCGGACTGGGAGTGATGGTAGTGGGACCCCCGCACGAGAGCGGACTGAGAGTGATGGTAGTAGGATCCCCGCACGAGAACGGACTGAGAGTGATGGTCGCACACTGCTCGAGAACGACAGCAGTGTGAAGTCCTTCCAGATCCACCAGGCAGCCCTATTTAGGGATGACCCACCTGCCCCAATCAGTGGACGTCCCAACAAAACGCGGGGTAAAAAGGTTCGTTCAACTAACCCTGGCTGGCACACCGCGGTCAGAGGGACTCTACTTTATGTGGTCGAAAAACAACGAAAAGACCGAAACGTACCATTGGAAGCTGGAATGTACGAATATTAGTGGACTTGAACATTGGCAGAGCACGTACACGTACTGCATTGATTGCATAGGAGCTGGGTCGTTACAACACCGCTGCATTGTCAGAAATGCGATTCGCAGATTCAAGAGAGTTGCATGAACAGGGATACACATTTTACTGGACGACATGCGCGACGGATAAAAAAGGCACCTCCGGTGTCGGTTTTGCTGTTGAAAAACGATTGTTAGAGAACATAACACTGTATCTAATATAAAAATATGCACATTAGAAAATGTAACAAGTAAGAAATCACCAAATTACGAATCCATATGTCATGACATTGTGTCAACTTGCTATCATTGTTTTAGTGACATTGTCACCTTTTGTTGATCTTTCTTCATGACAACTACTGATGTGGTAACTGATGCAGTGATATAACAGATACTTTATTATTCCATCAAATTTCCGATTTTATACACTATACACACTACCTCAATCTGCACTCCACTTTCCCCAGCAAATATGACGCAGCATCGGGTCAACCTTAGACTTTGTCATATGACGATCGCGTAGATTTAAGAAGATGCTGGCGTCGAAGTAGCAATATCAATGTTATCAACAATTATGTACCATGTAAAACGTCCATGTCATAAGGTTATTCCTGTAAATTCCAGATATATATTCACGTGATGGCTGCGCTGCGCGAGTTAACAATATATAGTTAGCTTTCTACTCACCAGATGTCAGTATTGTCATCTGCTGTTCACTGAAATGTGATATGAATATCTATGCAAATATCAACCCAATCTACACAATTATTACCAATAGTAATTACTGGATTAAAAACTGCCTGAGTCTTGCTTGTTTCAGTGTATACTGAACCTGTTGTCGTTTGTTGACATCTGACATTTCAATGTCCAGTCTCAACATTATTGAAGAATTTACAAGCAAACTTCAGGTGCTGTGATTTTTAACACTCTGATTTCAAATATGTGAACACAATAGAGCCTCCCTCCCTCTCTCTCCTCCCACTATCTGCCTCGCTCCCTCCCCCCTCTCTCTCTCTCTCATACTGTAACACTTGACTACAGAGAGAGGAGAGAGAGAGAGAGAGAGAGAGAGAAAGAGAGTTAGAGAGAGAGAGAGAGAGAGAGAGAGAAAGAGAGTTAGAGAGAGAGAGAAAGAAAGAGAGAGAGAGAGATAGAGAGAGAGAGAAAGAGAGAGAGAGAGAGAGGGAGGGAGAGGGAGGGATAGAGGGAGAGTGAGAGAGGGGAAAGGCGATAGAGGGAGTGTGGCGGACGGAAGGTGGGAGGGAGAGGGGGAGATAGGGTGAGTGCCACAAAGGGGGAACGGAGAGGGATCGGAGGGAGATGGAGATGGGGAGGGAGAGAGAGGGAGGGGACGGAAGGAGAGGGGGAGGGGGAGAGAGTGAGAGACAGAGGGGGAGGATGCAGGGAGAGTGAGAGGGAGGGAGGGGGAGGTAAAGAGAGAGGGAGGGGGGAAGTTGGCGATTGAGGATGGAGGGAGAGTGAGAGAGGGAGAGGGAAGAGAAGGGAGATTCATCTTGTAACTCTCCGGACCATTTATTCTTGTGAACTGCTGCTTCAGATGTTGTTGCTCTGTCGGTGGTACCCAAGACAGTGACCAAGCTTGGTCTTGGTATCCCTCCCTCCTTCCCCCTCCCTCCCTCCCTCCCTCCCTCCCTCCCTCCCTCCCTCCCTCCCTCCCTTCCTCCCTCCCCCCTCCCTCCCTCCCTGACTCAGCAGCGATATCACGTCTGTCACGTAAATTGAATACATCAAACTACCGCTACAGAGGTCAGGCCACAGTGCATTGGTGGCCATGTTTACGTTTTGTCTTATTATAGTTAAACTTAGACCATCAAACATTCTTTAAAAAATCAAAGCCACCGCCATAATGTCGTTGATATTCTGAACAAGCTATCAAAATCACATACCTCCAACTGTTTTAATTAAGTCGCAAACACGCCTTTCCTAAAAAAATTGGCAGATTTTTGTCATATATATATATATATATATATATATATATATATATATATATATATATATATATATATATATATATATATATATATATATATATATATATATATATATATATATATATATATATATATATATATATATATATATATGCATATCGATGTTTTCATTTGTGATAATTTCATCAAGTAACTTATACATGTGATACCTCCTTACTTACCCGGCTCTTTTACCTCTCCCTTCCTCGTTCATATACTTCCCACATATACGCTCCTCCCAACCTTCGTCCACACTCCCTTTCCCCAGCAAATATGACACGTCATCGAGCCAAGTTAACTCGCCGTCAGATGACGCTCGCATAGATTTAATAAGCTGCTGGCGTCATAGTAACACGATTAACGTTATCAACAATTACGTACCATGTAAAAGGTCCTCATTATAAGGTTATCCCTGTAAATACCTCAACGCAGAGACCGCCAGAGGGCGACGTAACTCTGTCGCATCTGATGATCTTACCTTGGCATATCCAACTAAAGTCCATCATCTGACGGCTCGTGTCTAAGTCTTATCAAGTGTTGTATTACAAGTTGTCATTCGGTGTCCTTGATGCTTCTCTCAGCTAGACATGTAATGTTTGTAGACATGTTATGTAATGCACAGGCGTCAACATCTACTCATGGAAAAACAGGAAACATCAGGGAAAAGCGGGATGCGTCTTCCTCCACTCAAGTTTCGTAAATTTTTAGCTGATTCAAATGTTTTTTACCGGCCACCATTTTGATTCGCATTTTATATATATATATATATATATATATATATATATATATATATATATATATATATATATATATATATATATATATATATATATATATATATATATATATATATATATATATATATATATATATATATATATATATATATATATATATATATATATATATATATATATATATATATATATATATATATATATATATATATATATATATATATATATATATATATATATATATATATATATATATATATATATATATATATATATATATATATATATATATATATATATATATATATATATATATTATATATATATATATATATATATATATATAATATATATATATATATATATATATATATATATATATATATATATATATATATATATATATATATATATATATATATATATATATATATATATATATATATATATATATATATATGTATATGTATATGTATATATATATATATATATATATATATATATATATATATATATATATATATATATATATATGTATATGTATATTATATGTATATGTATATGCATATGCATATGTGTATGTGTATATTATATATATATATATATATATATATATATATATATATATATATATATATATATATATATATATATATATATAGTCTTGCCCGCCCTTTGGAAAAGCTCCTCCGGTGCACTTACGCTATCAGCTTACCACATTCAGACGTCGTCACAATAGGCGCTGTGATTGCTTAAATACCCAATTCGCTTTACCATTAATCAACTTGTTAAACCATCTCAACTGCTGGACAGTGACATATGCCAGCACTTCCTTGCCCAGTTAGTAAGTTAAACGTTTGAACTCTTGGAGCTGGCCAAATCCAGGGTTCCCAGGGCTCCCACTAAATTCTCTAATTACGTTGACCTCCGAGGTCAGAGCAATTTAGCAAATGTCACGATTAAAGGGCAGAACATCGTGTTCCATTAAGGAGGCTAAACTTTGCCATCAATATTTGGCACCATATGGATTTTGTCCATATCGTCTTGGGTGGTTTAACTATAATATTTTCGAAACCTGCCTTTCTGTTGCTAATCTAGGCTTAATACATCGATTAAACACCTCCTAATGACTTAGTAATGATAACTATTAAAAACTTATTAAATAAAACGGGCATATACTTCACAAAGCGATGCGAGGTCATTCTTTAGTTACGTCCGTACGATGCGATGATTACGTATATATTTATGTTGTTTGACTTTTTTCTACCTGAACATAGTAACAGCGACTGAGGGGTGTACATTCCTACTTTTTAAATGAGGCCTAACTATTTAGTTATTCAAAAATATAATAAGCTCTTTTTTCCATATATAATAATATATACTTCAATGAGTCTGTTTATATGTCTGTTTGTCCGTTGTGTCTTATTCACGGCCGCATTTGTCGGCCGATTCGGACGAAAGAAAAGGCTATAGTGTAAGTTGCGGAATCATTTTGATTTCTACGTCATCGGAAAGATAATAATTATGCGTACAAATGCGCTGGACGCACGTAGTAATTTGGAATACTTTTCAATTTGTATGTTTTTCTTATTATTCCATAGAGGTGTTTTATATATAGAAACGTCAATATATAGCATTACAAAGTAACACTAGCTACATTGAAGTGACATTGTATCTATCCATAGACATTGTTTCAGGGATAAAGCTACATTATAGCAACATCGTAGCGCAATCCACAGTGGCCACTTTAAAAAAGACCTATATAATAATAATAATGTAGATCAGTACAAAATACCTATGGCTGCATTTTCTCTCAGTGCAACGCCGGGTAACTCAGCTATTTTGTTGTACTTTTCGTATGTTGTACTACCTTATGAAACTGCAAATGCACACTGCTCTGAATGTTTCATGTCAGCACTAACCTAACTGCTCGCTTGCGTTCGTGTGTGCTTGTAAGCGTGCGTGGTTGAGTGCGTGCGTGCGTGCGTGCGTGCGTGCGTGCGTTCGTGCATTTAGGTATATTTCCCAAAATCGAATAACACCTACCATTTTTAGACCAATCCTTAATTTGTCTGGATCAACTTGTAGATATTGTTTATCTACATCATATATAAGTATTTTAATGTTCGTTCAATTTCTTAGTCTTCTGCACATTGTAGTATTTTATTTTCATACCATCTTCCAAGTCATTTTAGTTTAAGTAGTAATCTTTGATGTGGCACTTTATCAAACGTTTCCTCATGAAACAATTGATACATTAAACATAATATACGCAAAATACAACGAAATATTCGACGATACGGATTTATTGATTGAACTCTTCCGAATTCTGTATTTTCAACATGGCCGATCTCAATAAGCAGCCACAACCCGAATCAGGATTTGCCGGTTGCTTAGTACCTTTTGGAATGGTAATTGAAGTATTGGTAGCATTTAGCGAAGCCACGTCGGTCACACTGGCAGCAGCAACATACGTTACAAGAACTGTGATGGTAGTCGTAATCGTATCTTGTATCCTGGCATGTACAACACCCGTACCTGCAGTTTACTTTGCAGGTTTTCACTGAAACCAGAGAGCATAACAGTTTATTATCACACATCAATGCACGTCCTATACATAAATATTTGCGTGTATTTCGAAATCAGTGTATATTTATGATTGAATCAATACCTGCACAGCTAATTTCAATTGATGAACATCACTCCCGCCAACTGAACAGTTCGATATATACCACACTGGGCAATCTGGAGTAAAATGCACGCGGACAGATACGTATTATGTAAAGTGTGTATTTTATAGTGTTATTTAATTGATGCAGTTTCATGTAAAGCGCCTGAGAGCATTTTATCCTAATTGGATTCGGGCGCTGTATATATTCCGATATAATAATAATAATAATAATAATAATTATACCTGATTCAATATTTCACCGGATATTTATTATTGTTAGACCAAATTTTGCAAAATAGTAAAAACATCACGTGAACCAAATTGTGAACATTATACGAAATTTTTAATATACCTAGATTCTAGATTGAGTAAGCAAACAGTTTTGTACAAACATACATTAATATATGTTCCAATCGTGTTGAATGTATCGTCAGTACGTTTCTTCGAGAGTAATGCCGGTTAAAATAACACATTTTAAATATAATATAGCGCGTGTTTATTTAATTTTTTTTGAAAACGCGACATTAGTTGCTTATTAATCCAGGAGGAGACTATAATTATACGGGTGGTTCTTGGTGAATTGTGTATGATGTCCTCTACGTCACAAAGACCTTCACTTGATTAAGGTTTTCGTAAAATCACTGCAAACATTAGAAGCTTAACTACAGTGCGCTGAAACGTTCACTCAAAACCCCACCAAAAAAAGAAATGTGTAACATATGCGTAGAACTTGCAAAGTTTAAAAGTGATAACCTTTCACGACGTGACATATCGCTGCTGGAGAGTTGGTGAAAAATAAAATATGCGATCATCTATTTTATAAAAATAACGTTTCTTAACTTGAACTGGGCAAGGATTTAGTTTGGATCGTCTGGGCTATCATTATTTACCATTTAAATTGGATTGAAAATTATACACACGGACACAATACACATGTATTGAAAATTGTATTGATGCATGTATTTTTTAAATCCAATCGGCGACATTATTTACTGCTTTTTCTACGATTATAAACACACAAAAACAACGTTGGACGAAGCACACAAAAAAATTTATAATGAATATGTTCTTCAATTACCTTGCCAGAATGAACATGGTAACAATAGAATGAATTTATTCTTCAATTAGTTTGTAGTCATCATGAAAATACTCACAACAGTATCCACTGTAATAGGCCTCTGTGAGCGTCGCCAAGGCGACGATCATAACGAGCATAAAGACTGTCGATTTGAGAGCGTTCATGCTGGAAGACGAAATGTAGTGTCTTTGTGACATTCACAGAGTTTCCACGATAGACAAACGGCGCATTCTTAATGAAGACAATTGAAATACATAACGACAATATCAACATGAAGAGTTCGAAAATGGCACACATTTAAAAAAAAACAGTTGAGCTTCATCAACCGTATGTAATTAACATGTGATCTGTAATGGGGCTGTCCAGGAAATATAGATTTGGAATAGTGTGGCGTTTACATGTCATCCGCAAATAAGAAATTATTATGAGGCAGCGTGTTAAACATCATTAAAGTATTACAAACATGCAATTATACTTACATGGAATGAAATTCTTCAATGTCCTGTGGTCTGCGAACAGCACTGACGGCAAGAGATGATGAACAGGTAAAACGCTCTGCCTTTATATAGTGAGTTCTGGCTTGTGCGTGTGTACAGCATGACATGAAGGTTACGGTGTCTTTCTTTTTATCGAACGAAAAAGAAATAGAAAATTGTTTGATGTCAATGGTAACCAGTCGTGTTTAAGCAATGTTTTTGTTTTCCAGTGCGTCATACCTGCAAGGGAGCATTTGAGAAAAAACTATTTTTTTCGTGTGATGAATCGACACTTTATCTCCTGCTGTGTTCGAGAAGTTTCTCCTGTTCTCAAAAAGGTTGTACTCACTTTTTTGAAGGCGATCTGGCGCTTAGCGTTTCTTTTTGTGTTGGTTGTGTTTCTCATTGCACCGCAACAAGTAGTCAATGGAAAACTGAACAAAAAACGTTGTTTGAAAGCATTTTTGAGTAATACATTTTGCAACGTATAGTTTTTAATTTCTACAACATATTTGAAAAATGCATCGCGATGTTATGTTTGAAAACACCATACGTGTACCAAAGCTGTTTGTACCTTTTAATGTAAATATCTTATCAAATTTGAAGATATTAATTTGTTTGTGCTGACAATAAGGATTGTGTGATTATATATCCCTAGTTTCCGTGCATATTGCGCACTTCTGTCGAATTTTTTTCAACGAGAGAACAAACAAGAACACATTTACTTTTGTTATTTATTAAAACAACTAATATTAACATGTGATAATACTAATACCAATGGTTTATTTTATAATGACATGGGTACATTTAACGTGTTATGGTGTGTACAATGTGGGAGGGAAGTGCAGTATCTCATCAACTATAGCCTCGAAACGAGAAACATTTGTGTATGGGCAAATTTGCATAAAAACAACATGGCAGCAAACGAGACTAGCTTGCCCTATAGTCTTTAGCAGCATGTCGATCTGCTGCAGGTCGGTGCCATAGGTGCCGGGGAGGCCGGTGCGGGGTCGGCCGAGATATCCATTGAGTCCGTCCATTTGGCTATATGCGGATTTTGCTAGGTTTGCAGGTACCTCCTCAATATTGCGTTCCTTGAGCATAGTTAAACCATTTGTAAGTGCACATACAATAAAGTCTCGTCAAAAGCGTTGACATTTTACAAACCAGCAAATATAAACCACAACCACAAATAGTTGCAGCTGTCATCAACAGCTGAAGTCTGTTTGTGACAGGCAGAGTTGACCTCTCGTACTTGCTTTGCTAAACTAGCCATACATCATACGGGGGGGGGGGGGAGGGGTCATAACTGCATATCATGAGCTGTTGCTAGAACGTAATAATATAGTTACTATATTATATATATAGTTGGATACTTCATTAATGAATGGATGGACATGTTCACTCACATGTGGATTCTGCATATTGCAACTGTGAAGCTCCAGTCTGCTTCCGTATCCTTAACGTATTAACCTGGGGCCACATAATGCTCGTATCCGTGCTGTATCTCTGGGAAGTCAAGTTAAGGTTATCTGTTATCCGTCTTTATTATTGGCACTAAGCAAAAACGAAACAGGGTCATCAGCCATTTTCCAGTTTAAAAGTTTGGCAATAATACAATCCCATCATATACTGTTCGTAAGCAAGATGTTATCTTTATAGCTTACTCAACTTCAGCCAGCATATTTCTCAAGTGTTTAAATCTTGTTTCTAAGTGATCTCCGTCGAATTCGACGTCCCATTTTAATATATACTGCTAAAACAATATCAACAACATTAATTAGTAGCCGCCTTAACTATTGTAGTTCAATACTAAATACATTTGCTAGTAGATTCGTTTCTATATTCCAACGAGTACAACATTGTCTGGCACGTATGGTATTCAGGGCCCCCCGGTTTTCATCATAACTACCACTTCTTAAACAGTTACACTGGCATCCTGTAACTAATCGAATTAATGTTAAGCTGGCCACTCCTTCATATCGTGCTCTATCTACACAACAACCAATCTACTTGCCTAGTTCCCTGTATCTTTGAGATATCCCTAGGTAGCTGAGATCGTCAATTTCACAACTTAATGTGCCTAACACAAAACTTAACTTGTGCAAAGTTCTTTCTCTGTCGCTGCGCCTAGGGTCTGGAATGAATTCCTCGTCACTTTGAAAACATCAGAAACTATAGCTATTTTCCGAAACAAATTCAAGAGATGTTTATTAAAAATTACATTTTAACCATAAACTTTCGGCTGTCCATATTTCCGATAATGACGTTTGCGCGTCTCTGTTCTCGATTATGCTAAATTACCATGATTTGTTGCCATCTGAGCTCAGGTTCGTGAGGATGTAGGCGCCATAGAAGTTAAGTACTATTAATTAGTATTATGACACTATTTTATTTTTAATACGTTCTGTAACGTTATGATTAATATGTGATTGGTTTGTATTCAGATGACCAAATCGAGTGAGTGAGTATCATTCATTATCTGCAAGGCTTATACTTCGCTGGCTGACAATCCAGTATCATTCTCGCTGGCTGACAATCCAGATCATTCTCGCTGGCTGACAATCCAGTATCAATCTCGCTGGCTGACAATCCAGTATCAATCTCGCTGGCTGACAATCCAGTACTATTCTCGCTGGCTGACAATCCAGTATCATTCTCGCTGGTTGAAAATCCAGTATCATTCTCGCTGGCTGACAATCCTGTGTCAGTATCCGTCTTCACGAAACATATCACCCTCTTGCTCTGCTGCTCTCAGTGAGAAGCCACGCGAATGGGTGCTGCAAATTAAAAAAATATATTCCGAAATAAACAACAAGGTTTGATGCATACGTTTGATGAATTTTGCATAAAATAAAAGTATTTCTTAAGCCTATTACAAGGATGCGTAGCACGAGCAATCCACAGTATCAGAATGGACACATCTGTTGTTATGCAGAGCAATGGTGATGTCCCATCTCGAAGATGCATCCTGTGTTTGGTCGATTCCCCTGAAAAATCAATACCTTATTGAGCAGGTAAAACATCTTGTTACAAGTATTGTTTCAGAAAAGAGAGGCCTACCATGAACCACCTGACAGATAGAGTTAGATCAACCGATCCTAAAGCAGAACAGACTCAAAAAAGGTATCGCCAAACATTCAAATTAACCAAAGGTATCGGATCGGTGTTTCAGGATAGAAGAGTACCTGGCTACACATATATGTGGATACCTGAAAGTATATTTTTCGCACAATAAGTTCAGCGCAGCTAAATGGTCCCAGCGTTGGAATAAGCAGGTATGCCAGGGTAAATTGTAAAGAGCTTTGAACAGTCCCAAGGATCAACGTCAAACGTCCAAACATCGTGAAATCGGCAGTTGTACGTGATTTATGGACGTGAAGTTGTCATTGCCATAGGCACAAGTTCTTGCCTTTTCTCCCGAGCACCACCGGAAAACTTGGTTAGTTTGTAATAAAACATATTGACGAATTGATTATGTGTTACACAAAAGCAATGTATTACATATGAGTAAACAGGTCAAACGCTGACGTCATACAGCGTGCTCTGGTTGATGTGTTCATGCTTCATGGCAGTAAACTAACGGTATCTTTCTTCTACTCGAAAGAAGAAGAAATGCTTTGCTTTTTATTATGCCATTATGAACCAGACGTGTTAGAAACAATGTTTTTGCTTGCCTTGCCAATGCTTCATACCTTCTACTGGATCCATAGTGATGGTTCGTACATTCAAACACATTGGGATGTCTACGTCGAAGGAACCAACATGGGCGTTTGTTGAAAGGTTCGTAACTCAGAATGATAGCTATGTACAATTGTTGGCAACGAGCATTATCTCTCGTACACCGTCGGGGAGCTCGACTAGTTTTTAATAAAACTTAGTAATGAACTGATAATGTGTTACAAAAAAAGGAATTTATTACATATCAGTAAACATTAAGGTTAAACGCTCCGATGTCATATAGCGACTTCTGGTTTATGTTAAGGTTTCTTTCTTCTACTCGATAGAAGAAGATATGTTATGCTTTATATTGTAATATTGTGAACCAGGCTTGTTAAATACAATGTTTTTTGGCCAGTGCGTCATTCCTTCTAGGATAACTATTTCAAGACGTTTATCATCTCACACGCCGTTTGAGATGTCATATAATGTATATGGATCAACAAGTTACTGCACATAATGAACTACAACATAAGTACTGAAATATGTGTCCATATATGTATTAGTCATATGTCTAAGGTAACCCTTCAAACAAGTTGGCTGGCTGTCCCAGAGATTGATACAGGCATACACAAATATGCCGATACATTTAGTTATCACTTGCTCGTTTCGCCATAATGTCTGCCACAAACCCTGTTTTATAATCTAAAAAAATTGTATTTGCATTACCGAGTAGTTTTTCTTCTCACAGAGAGTAATGCAAGACTAGGTTATTTATCTTAAAGAAAGGTACGTTTTGCGGGAATAAACCAATTGCCATGTATCGGCGTGTGGACGGGATATTGATTTCCACTGAAAACGGAAATGTTGAATTTGAATTCGGGGTGCTGATAGAAGACTGATTGACGGCCGCCCAACACTGGTCGGTAGAGTTCACACAATTTAATCGTCTCGGTACAAAGCGATCCCAAATTAATCATTATATTATGTTGTTAAAACAAATTTGAAACAGTTGTTGATATGACCCCATCTATGGGCAAATGTCAGCTGTGCTTTACGGCAGGAAGTTTAAGCGTACGTCAATATCGAGGGGCTAACATATGTCTAATTAAAAGATCAAAGGTGGGAGAGGAAGAGAACCAATCTAAAAAAATGCATGTATTCACCACAAAAGCAGCTCGCATGTGATGAAATGTTTACACCAACTGTTTGCACATATTATCTCGTTTATGTTTCCACAGTCCAATTTGTTGAAGATATTATATATGTGTTTGTTATTCTAATTTCTTAATGTTAATGCTATACTATAAAAATCATGTTCATGAACAATAATAATATCAACGAACATCCAAAGCGCCTACGTCCTCATAAACCTGAGCTCAGAGGCCCAAAAAAACAAAATTATTAAGCATTATGGAGAACATGGAAGCACACAAGTCATTATCAGAACGAGGACAACCGAAGATATATGGCAGAAAAGCAAATTGGAATAAATATGTATAGAGTTTTTTCTCGGAAGATAGCTGTGATTTCATATGTTTTCAATGTGATTGGGAGTTCGTCCAAGAATGTAGGCGCAGTGACAGAGAAATTTGCTCGTTTGCACAAGGTAAGTTTAGTTTTATAAACAGTAAGTTATTGTGAAATGGATGATTTGAGCTGCCTATGGATATTTGAAAGAAGCAGGAGACTAGGCAAATAGGAAGGTTGTTGTTGTTTATGTAGAGTACAATGTGTACGAGTGGACAATGTAACATATACTTGAAAAAGTAACAGGAAGCCAGTGTAACTGTCTAAGTTGTGGAAAGTATGGTGAAAACTAGAGTGTAAGAAAGAAATCGTACACCGACACAGTAAGAAATGTAAGAAAGAAATCGTATGCCACACCGACACAGTAAGAAGTGTAAGAAAGAAATCGTATGCCACACCGACACAGTAAGAAGTGTAAGAAAGAAATCGTATGCCACACCGACACAGTAAGAAGTGTAAGAAAGAAATCGTATGCCACACCGACACAGTATGAAGTGTAAGAAAGAAATCGTATGCCACACCGACACAGTAAGAAGTGTAAGAAAGAAATCGTATGCCACACCGACACAGTAAGAAGTGTAAGAAAGAAATCGTATGCCACACCGACACAGTAAGAAGTGTAAGAAAGAAATCGTATGCCACACCGACACAGTAAGAAGTGTAAGAAAGAAATCGTATGCCACACCGACACAGTAAGAAGTGTAAGAAAGAAATCGTATGCCACACCGACACAGTATGAAGTGTAAGAAAGAAATCGTATGCCACACCGACACAGTAAGAAGTGTAAGAAAGAAATCGTATGCCACACCGACACAGTAAGAAGTGTAAGAAAGAAATCGTATGCCACACCGACACAGTAAGAAGTGTAAGAAAGAAATCGTATGCCACACCGACACAGTAAGAAGTGTAAGAAAGAAATCGTATGCCACACCGACACAGTAAGAAGTGTAAGAAAGAAATCGTATGCCACACCGACACAGTATGAAGTGTAAGAAAGAAATCGTATGCCACACCGACACAGTAAGAAGTGTAAGAAAGAAATCGTATGCCACACCGACACAGTAAGACGTGTAAGAAAGAAATCGTATGCCACACCGACACAGTATGAAGTGTAAGAAAGAAATCGTATGCCACACCGACACAGTATGAAGTGTAAGAAAGAAATCGTATGCCACACCGACACAGTAAGAAGTGTAAGAAAGAAATCGTATGCCACACCGACACAGTAAGAAGTGTAAGAAAGAAATCGTATGCCACACCGACACAGTATGAAGTGTAAGAAAGAAATCGTATGCCACACCGACACAGTAAGAAGTGTAAGAAAGAAATCGTATGCCACACCGACACAGTAAGACGTGTAAGAAAGAAATCGTATGCCACACCGACACAGTATGAAGTGTAAGAAAGAAATCGTATGCCACACCGACACAGTATGAAGTGTAAGAAAGAAATCGTATGCCACACCGACACAGTAAGACGTGTAAGAAAGAAATCGTATGCCACACCGACACAGTATGAAGTGTAAGAAAGAAATCGTAAGCCACACCGACACAGTAAGAAGTGTAAGAAAGAAATCATATGCCACACCGACACAGTAAGAAGTGTAAGAAAGAAATCGTATGCCACACCGACACAGTAAGAAGTGTGAGAAAGAAGTCGTATGCCACACCGACACAGTAAGAAGTGTAAGAAAGAAATCGTATGCCACCACCGACACAGTAAGAAGTGTAAGAAAGAAATCGTATGCCACACTGACACAGTAAGAAGTGTGAGAAAGAAGTCGTATGCCACACCGACACAGTAAGAAGTGTAAGAAAGAAATCGTATGCCACACCGACACAGTAAGACGTGTAAGAAAGAAATCGTATGCCACACCGACACAGTAAGAAGTGTGAGAAAGAAGTCGTATGCCACACCGACACAGTAAGAAGTGTAAGAAAGAAATCGTATGCCACACCGACACAGTAAGAAGTGTGAGAAAGAAGTCGTATGCCACACCGACACAGTATGAAGTGTAAGAAAGAAATCTTATGCCACACCGACACAGTATGAAGTGTAAGAAAGAAATCGTATGCCACACCGACACAGTAAGAAGTGTAAGAAAGAAATCGTATGCCACACCGACACAGTAAGAAGTGTAAGAAAGAAATCGTATGCCACACCGACACAGTAAGAAGTGTAAGAAAGAAATCGTATGCCACACCGACACAGTATGAAGTGTAAGAAAGAAATCTTATGCCACACCGACACAGTATGAAGTGTAAGAAAGAAATCGTATGCCACACCGACACAGTAAGAAGTGTAAGAAAGAAATCGTATGCCACACCGACACAGTATGAAGTGTAAGAAAGAAATCGTATGCCACACCGACACAGTAAGAAGTGTGAGAAAGAAATCGTATGCCACACCGACACAGTAAGAAGTGTAAGAAAGAAATCGTATACCACACCGACACAGTAAGAAGTGTAAGAAAGAAATCGTATACCACACCGACACAGTAAGAAGTGTAAGAAAGAAATCGTATGCCACACCGACACAGTATGAAGTGTAAGAAAGAAATCTTATGCCACACCGACACAGTATGAAGTGTAAGAAAGAAATCGTATGCCACACCGACACAGTAAGAAGTGTAAGAAAGAAATCGTATGCCACACCGACACAGTATGAAGTGTAAGAAAGAAATCGTATGCCACACCGACACAGTAAGAAGTGTGAGAAAGAAATCGTATGCCACACCGACACAGTAAGAAGTGTAAGAAAGAAGTCGTATGCCACACCGACACAGTAAGAAGTGTAAGAAAGAAGTCGTATGCCACACCGACACAGTAAGAAGTGTAAGAAAGAAATCGTATGCCACACCGACACAGTAAGAAGTGTAAGAAAGAAATCGTATGCCACACCGACACAGTAAGAAGTGTAAGAAAGAAATCTTATGCCACACCGACACAGTAAGAAGTGTAAGAAAGAAATCGTATGCCACACCGACACAGTATGAAGTGTAAGAAAGAAATCGTATGCCACACCGACACAGTAAGAAGTGTAAGAAAGAAATCGTATGCCACACCGACACAGTAAGAAGTGTAAGAAAGAAATCTTATGCCACACCGACACAGTAAGAAGTGTAAGAAAGAAATCGTATGCCACACCGACACAGTAAGAAGTGTGAGAAAGAAATCGTATGCCACACCGACACAGTAAGAAGTGTAAGAAAGAAATCGTATGCCACACCGACACAGTATGAAGTGTAAGAAAGAAATCGTATGCCACACCGACACAGTAAGAAGTGTGAGAAAGAAATCGCATGCCACACCGACACAGTAAGAAGTGTAAGAAAGAAATCGTATGCCAAACCGACACAGTATGAAGTGTAAGAAAGAAATCGTATGCCACACCGACACAGTAAGAAGTGTGAGAAAGAAATCGTAAGCCACACCGACACAGTAAGAAGTGTAAGAAAGAAATCTTATGCCACACCGACACAGTAAGAAGTGTAAGAAAGAAATCGTATGCCACACCGACACAGTAAGAAGTGTGAGAAAGAAATCGTAAGCCACACCGACACAGTAAGAAGTGTAAGAAAGAAATCGTATGCCACACCGACACAGTAAGAAGTGTAAGAAAGAAATCGTATGCCACACCGACACAGTAAGAAGTGTAAGAAAGAAATCTTATGCCACACCGACACAGTAAGAAGTGTAAGAAAGAAATCGTATGCCACACCGACACAGTAAGAAGTGTAAGAAAGAAATCTTATGCCACACCGACACAGTAAGAAGTGTAAGAAAGAAATCGTATGCCACACCGACACAGTAAGAAGTGTAAGAAAGAAATCTTATGCCACACCGACACAGTAAGAAGTGTAAGAAAGAAATCGTATGCCACACCGACACAGTAAGAAGTGTAAGAAAGAAATCGTATGCCACACCGACACAGTATGAAGTGTAAGAAAGAAATCGTATGCCACACCGACACAGTATGAAGTGTAAGAAAGAAATCGTATGCCACACCGACACAGTAAGAAGTGTAAGAAAGAAATCTTATGCCACACCGACACAGTAAGAAGTGTAAGAAAGAAATCGTATGCCACACCGACACAGTAAGAAGTGTAAGAAAGAAATCGTATGCCACACCGACACAGTATGAAGTGTAAGAAAGAAATCGTATGCCACACCGACACAGTAAGAAGTGTGAGAAAGAAATCGTAAGCCACACCGACACAGT
The DNA here is from genome assembly GCA_033239005.1 of Lamellibrachia satsuma. Classification (NCBI taxonomy): domain Eukaryota; kingdom Metazoa; phylum Annelida; class Polychaeta; order Sabellida; family Siboglinidae; genus Lamellibrachia; species Lamellibrachia satsuma. The sequence continues at coordinate 1,804,866 of BSQZ01000097.1, read as the reverse complement.
AAGAAGTGTAAGAAAGAAATCTTATGCCACACCGACACAGTAAGAAGTGTAAGAAAGAAATCGTATGCCACACCGACACAGTAAGAAGTGTAAGAAAGAAATCGTATGCCACACCGACACAGTAAGAAGTGTAAGAAAGAAATCGTATGCCACACCGACACAGTAAGAAGTGTAAGAAAGAAGTCGTATGCCACACCGACACAGTAAGAAGTGTAAGAAAGAAATCGTATGCCACACCGACACAGTAAGAAGTGTAAGAAAGAAATCGTATGCCACACCGACACAGTAAGAAGTGTGAGAAAGAAATCGTATGCCACACCGACACAGTAAGAAGTGTAAGAAAGAAATCGTAAGCCACACCGACACAGTAAGAAGTGTAAGAAAGAAATCGTATGCCACACCGACACAGTAAGAAGTGTAAGAAAGAAATCGTATGCCACACCGACACAGTAAGAAGTGTAAGAAAGAAATCGTATGCCACACCGACACAGTAAGAAGTGTAAGAAAGAAATCGTATGCCACACCGACACAGTAAGAAGTGTAAGAAAGAAATCGTATACCACACCGACACAGTAAGAAGTGTAAGAAAGAAATCGTATGCCACACCGACACAGTAAGAAGTGTGAGAAAGAAGTCGTATGCCACACCGACACAGTATGAAGTGTAAGAAAGAAATCTTATGCCACACCGACACAGTATGAAGTGTAAGAAAGAAATCGTATGCCACACCGACACAGTAAGAAGTGTAAGAAAGAAATCGTATGCCACACCGACACAGTAAGAAGTGTAAGAAAGAAATCGTATGCCACACCGACACAGTAAGAAGTGTAAGAAAGAAATCGTATGCCACACCGACACAGTAAGAAGTGTAAGAAAGAAATCGTATGCCACACCGACACAGTATGAAGTGTAAGAAAGAAATCGTATGCCACACCGACACAGTATGAAGTGTAAGAAAGAAATCGTATGCCACACCGACACAGTAAGAAGTGTAAGAAAGAAATCGTATGCCACACCGACACAGTAAGAAGTGTGAGAAAGAAATCGTATGCCACACCGACACAGTAAGAAGTGTAAGAAAGAAATCGTATACCACACCGACACAGTAAGAAGTGTAAGAAAGAAATCGTATGCCACACCGACACAGTAAGAAGTGTAAGAAAGAAATCGTATGCCACACCGACACAGTAAGAAGTGTAAGAAAGAAATCGTATGCCACACCGACACAGTATGAAGTGTAAGAAAGAAATCGTATGCCACACCGACACAGTAAGAAGTGTAAGAAAGAAATCGTATGCCACACCGACACAGTATGAAGTGTAAGAAAGAAATCGTATGCCACACCGACACAGTAAGAAGTGTGAGAAAGAAATCGTATGCCACACCGACACAGTAAGAAGTGTAAGAAAGAAGTCGTATGCCACACCGACACAGTAAGAAGTGTAAGAAAGAAATCGTATGCCACACCGACACAGTAAGAAGTGTAAGAAAGAAATCGTATGCCACACCGACACAGTAAGAAGTGTAAGAAAGAAATCGTATGCCACACCGACACAGTAAGAAGTGTAAGAAAGAAATCGTATGCCACACCGACACAGTATGAAGTGTAAGAAAGAAATCGTATGCCACACCGACACAGTAAGAAGTGTGAGAAAGAAATCGTATGCCACACCGACACAGTAAGAAGTGTAAGAAAGAAATCGTATACCACACCGACACAGTAAGAAGTGTAAGAAAGAAATCGTATGCCACACCGACACAGTAAGAAGAAAGAAATCGTATGCCACACGACACAGTAAAAGTGTAAGAAAGAAATCGATACCACACCGACACAGTAAGAAGTGTAAGAGAACTATGCCACACCGACACAGTAAGAAGTGTAAGAAAGAAATCGTATGCCACACCGACACAGTATGAAGTGTAAGAAAGAAATCGTATGCCACACCGACACAGTATGAAGTGTAAGAAAGAAATCGTATGCCACACCGACACAGTAAGAAGTGTAAGAAAGAAATCGTATGCCACACCGACACAGTATGAAGTGTAAGAAAGAAATCGTATGCCACACCGACACAGTAAGAAGTGTAAGAAAGAAATCGTATGCCACACCGACACAGTAAGAAGTAAGAAGAAATGTATGCCACACCGACAAGAAAAGAAAGAAATCGTATGCCACACCGACACAGTAAGAAGTGTAAGAAAGAAATCGTATGCCACACCCGACACAGTAAGAAGTGTAAGAAAGAAATCGTATGCCACACCGACACAGTAAGAAGTGTAAGAAAGAAATCGTATGCCACACCGACACAGTAAGAAGTGTAAGAAAGAAATCGTATGCCACACCGACACAGTAAGAAAGTGTAAGAAAGAAATCTTATGCCACACCGACACAGTAAGAAGTGTAAGAAAGAAATCGTTATGCCACACCGACACAGTAAGAAGTGTGAAAGAAATCGTATGCCACACCGACACAGTAAGAAGTGTGAGAAAGAAATCGTATGCCACACCGACACAGTAAGAAGTGTAAGAAAGAAATCGTATGCCACACCGACACAGTATGAAGTGTAAGAAAGAAATCGTATGCCACACCGACACAGTAAGAAGTGTGAGAAAGAAATCGCATGCCACACCGACACAGTAAGAAGTGTAAGAAAGAAATCGTATGCCAAACCGACACAGTATGAAGTGTAAGAAAGAAATCGTATGCCACACCGACACAGTAAGAAGTGTGAGAAAGAAATCGTAAGCCACACCGACACAGTAAGAAGTGTAAGAAAGAAATCGTATGCCACACCGACACAGTAAGAAGTGTAAGAAAGAAATCGTATGCCACACCGACACAGTAAGAAGTGTGAGAAAGAAATCGTAAGCCACACCGACACAGTAAGAAGTGTAAGAAAGAAATCGTATGCCACACCGACACAGTAAGAAGTGTAAGAAAGAAATCGTATGCCACACCGACACAGTAAGAAGTGTAAGAAAGAAATCTTATGCCACACCGACACAGTAAGAAGTGTAAGAAAGAAATCGTATGCCACACCGACACAGTAAGAAGTGTAAGAAAGAAATCTTATGCCACACCGACACAGTAAGAAGTGTAAGAAAGAAATCGTATGCCACACCGACACAGTAAGAAGTGTAAGAAAGAAATCTTATGCCACACCGACACAGTAAGAAGTGTAAGAAAGAAATCGTATGCCACACCGACACAGTAAGAAGTGTGAGAAAGAACTCGTATGCCACACCGCCACAGTAAGAAGTGTAAGAAAGAAATCGTATGCCACCACCGACACAGTAAGAAGTGTAAGAAAGAAATCGTATGCCACACTGACACAGTAAGAAGTGTGAGAAAGAAGTCGTATGCCACACCGACACAGTAAGAAGTGTAAGAAAGAAATCGTATGCCACACCGACACAGTAAGACGTGTAAGAAAGAAATCGTATGCCACACCGACACAGTAAGAAGTGTGAGAAAGAAGTCGTATGCCACACCGACACAGTATGAAGTGTAAGAAAGAAATCGTATGCCACACCGACACAGTAAGAAGTGTGAGAAAGAAGTCGTATGCCACACCGACACAGTATGAAGTGTAAGAAAGAAATCTTATGCCACACCGACACAGTATGAAGTGTAAGAAAGAAATCGTATGCCACACCGACACAGTAAGAAGTGTAAGAAAGAAATCGTATGCCACACCGACACAGTAAGAAGTGTTAGAAAGAACTCGTATGCCACACCGACACAGTAAGAAGTGTAAGAAAGAAATCGTATGCCACACCGACACAGTATGAAGTGTAAGAAAGAAATCTTATGCCACACCGACACAGTATGAAGTGTAAGAAAGAAATCGTATGCCACACCGACACAGTAAGAAGTGTAAGAAAGAAATCGTATGCCACACCGACACAGTATGAAGTGTAAGAAAGAAATCGTATGCCACACCGACACAGTAAGAAGTGTGAGAAAGAAATCGTATGCCACACCGACACAGTAAGAAGTGTAAGAAAGAAATCGTATACCACACCGACACAGTAAGAAGTGTAAGAAAGAAATCGTATGCCACACCGACACAGTAAGAAGTGTAAGAAAGAAATCGTATGCCACACCGACACAGTATGAAGTGTAAGAAAGAAATCTTATGCCACACCGACACAGTATGAAGTGTAAGAAAGAAATCGTATGCCACACCGACACAGTAAGAAGTGTAAGAAAGAAATCGTATGCCACACCGACACAGTATGAAGTGTAAGAAAGAAATCGTATGCCACACCGACACAGTAAGAAGTGTGAGAAAGAAATCGTATGCCACACCGACACAGTAAGAAGTGTAAGAAAGAAGTCGTATGCCACACCGACACAGTAAGAAGTGTAAGAAAGAAGTCGTATGCCACACCGACACAGTAAGAAGTATAAGAAAGAAATCGTATGCCACACCGACACAGTAAGAAGTGTAAGAAAGAAATCGTATGCCACACCGACACAGTAAGAAGTGTAAGAAAGAAATCTTATGCCACACCGACACAGTAAGAAGTGTAAGAAAGAAATCGTATGCCACACCGACACAGTATGAAGTGTAAGAAAGAAATCGTATGCCACACCGACACAGTAAGAAGTGTAAGAAAGAAATCGTATGCCACACCGACACAGTAAGACGTGTAAGAAAGAAATCTTATGCCACACCGACACAGTAAGAAGTGTAAGAAAGAAATCGTATGCCACACCGACACAGTAAGAAGTGTGAGAAAGAAATCGTATGCCACACCGACACAGTAAGAAGTGTAAGAAAGAAATCGTATGCCACACCGACACAGTATGAAGTGTAAGAAAGAAATCGTATGCCACACCGACACAGTAAGAAGTGTGAGAAAGAAATCGCATGCCACACCGACACAGTAAGAAGTGTAAGAAAGAAATCGTATGCCAAACCGACACAGTATGAAGTGTAAGAAAGAAATCGTATGCCACACCGACACAGTAAGAAGTGTGAGAAAGAAATCGTAAGCCACACCGACACAGTAAGAAGTGTAAGAAAGAAATCTTATGCCACACCGACACAGTAAGAAGTGTAAGAAAGAAATCGTGATGCCACACACCGACACAGTAAGAAGTGTGAGAAAGAAATCGTAAGCCACACCGACACAGTAAGAAGTGTAAGAAAGAAATCGTATGCCACACCGACACAGTAAGAAGTGTAAGAAAGAAATCGTATGCCACACCGACACAGTAAGAAGTGTAAGAAAGAAATCTTATGCCACACCGACACAGTAAGAAGTGTAAGAAAGAAATCGTATGCCACACCGACACAGTAAGAAGTGTAAGAAAGAAATCTTATGCCACACCGACACAGTAAGAAGTGTAAGAAAGAAATCGTATGCCACACCGACACAGTAAGAAGTGTAAGAAAGAAATCTTATGCCACACCGACACAGTAAGAAGTGTAAGAAAGAAATCGTATGCCACACCGACACAGTAAGAAGTGTAAGAAAGAAATCGTATGCCACACCGACACAGTAAGAAGTGTAAGAAAGAAATCGTATGCCACACCGACACAGTAAGAAGTGTAAGAAAGAAATCGTATGCCACACCGACACAGTAAGAAGTGTAAGAAAGAAATCGTATGCCACACCGACACAGTAAGAAGTGTAAGAAAGAAATCGTATGCCACACCGACACAGTAAGAAGTGTAAGAAAGAAATCGTATGCCACACCGACACAGTAAGAAGTGTAAGAAAGAAATCGTATGCCACACCGACACAGTAAGAAGTGTGAGAAAGAAATCGTATGCCACACCGACACAGTAAGAAGTGTAAGAAAGAAATCTTATGCCACACCGACACAGTAAGAAGTGTAAGAAAGAAATCGTATGCCACACCGACACAGTAAGAAGTGTGAGAAAGAAATCGTATGCCACACCGACACAGTAAGAAGTGTAAGAAAGAAATCGTATGCCACACCGACACAGTAAGAAGTGTAAGAAAGAAATCGTATGCCACACCGACACAGTAAGAAGTGTAAGAAAGAAATCTTATGCCACACCGACACAGTAAGAAGTGTAAGAAAGAAATCGTATGCCACACCGACACAGTAAGAAGTGTAAGAAAGAAATCTTATGCCACACCGACACAGTAAGAAGTGTAAGAAAGAAATCGTATGCCACACCGACACAGTAAGAAGTGTAAGAAAGAAATCGTATGCCACACCGACACAGTAAGAAGTGTAAGAAAGAAATCGTATGCCACACCGACACAGTAAGAAGTGTAAGAAAGAAATCGTATGCCACACCGACACAGTAAGAAGTGTAAGAAAGAAATCTTATGCCACACCGACACAGTAAGAAGTGTAAGAAAGAAATCGTATGCCACACCGACACAGTAAGAAATGTAAGAAAGAAGTCGTATGCCACACCGACACAGTAAGAAGTGTGAGAAAGAAATCGTAAGACACACCGACACAGTAAGACGTGTAAGAAAGAAATCGTATGCCACACCGACACAGTAAGAAGTGTGAGAAAGAAATCGTAAGCCACACCGACACAGTAAGAAGTGTAAGAAAGAAATCGTATGCCACACCGACACAGTAAGAAGTGTAAGAAAGAAATCGTATGCCACACCGACACAGTATGAAGTGTAAGAAAGAAATCGTATGCCACACCGACACAGTAAGAAGTGTAAGAAAGAAATCGTATGCCACACCGACACAGTAAGAAGTGTAAGAAAGAAATCGTATGCCACACCGACACAGTAAGAAGTGTAAGAAAGAAATCGTATGCCACACCGACACAGTAAGAAGTGTGAGAAAGAAATCGTAAGCCACACCGACACAGTAAGAAGTGTAAGAAAGAAATCGTATGCCACACCGACACAGTAAGAAGTGTAAGAAAGAAATCGTATGCCACACCGACACAGTAAGAAGTGTAAGAAAGAAATCTTATGCCACACCGACACAGTAAGAAGTGTAAGAAAGAAATCGTATGCCACACCGACACAGTAAGAAATGTAAGAAAGAAATCGTATGTCACACCGACACAGTAAGAAGTGTAAGAAAGAAATCGTATGCCACACCGACACAGTAAGAAGTGTGAGAAAGAAATCGTATGCCACACCGACACAGTAAGAACTGTAAGAAAGAAATCGTATGCCACACCGACACAGTAAGAAGTGTAAGAAAGAAATCGTATGCCACACCGACACAGTAAGAAATGTAAGAAAGAAATCTTATGCCACACCGACACAGTAAGAAGTGTAAGAAAGAAATCTTATGCCACACCGACACAGTAAGAAGTGTAAGAAAGAAATCGTATGCCACACCGACACAGTAAGACGTGTAAGAAAGAAATCGTATGCCACACCGACACAGTAAGAAGTGTAAGAAAGAAATCGTATGCCACACCGACACAGTAAGACGTGTAAGAAAGAAATCGTATGCCACACCGACACAGTAAGAAGTGTAAGAAAGAAATCGTAAGCCACACCGACACAGTAAGAAGTGTAAGAAAGAAATCTTATGCCACACCGACACAGTAAGAAGTGTAAGAAAGAAATCGTATGCCACACCGACACAGTAAGAAATGTAAGAAAGAAATCTTATGCCACACCGACACAGTAAGAAATGTAAGAAAGAAGTCGTATGCCACACCGACACAGTAAGAAGTGTAAGAAAGAAATCGTATGCTACACCGACACAGTAAGAAATGTAAGAAAGAAATCGTAAGCCACACCGACACAGTAAGAAGTGTAAGAAAGAAATCTTATGCCACACCGACACAGTAAGAAATGTAAGAAAGAAATCGTAAGCCACACCGACACAGTAAGAAGTGTAAGAAAGAAATCGTATGCCACACCGACACAGTAAGAAGTGTAAGAAAGAAATCGTATGCCACACCGACACAGTAAGAAGTGTAAGAAAGAAATCTTATGCCACACCGACACAGTAAGAAGTGTAAGAAAGAAATCTTATGCCACACCGACACAGTAAGAAATGTAAGAAAGAAATCGTATGCCACACCGACACAGTAAGAAGTGTAAGAAAGAAATCGTATGCCACACCGACACAGTAAGAAGTGTAAGAAAGAAATCGTATGCCACACCGACACAGTAAGAAGTGTAAGAAAGAAATCTTATGCCACACCGACACAGTAAGAAGTGTAAGAAAGAAATCTTATGCCACACCGACACAGTAAGAAGTGTAAGAAAGAAATCGTATGCCACACCGACACAGTAAGAAGTGTAAGAAAGAAATCGTATGCCACACCGACACAGTAAGAAGTGTAAGAAAGAAATCGTATGCCACACCGACACAGTAAGAAGTGTAAGAAAGAAATCGTATGCCACACCGACACAGTAAGACGTGTAAGAAAGAAATCGTATGCAACACCGACACAGTAAGAAGTGTAAGAAAGAAATCATATGCCACACCGACACAGTAAGAAGTGTAAGAAAGAAATCGTATGCCACACCGACACAGTAAGAAGTGTAAGAAAGAAATCGTATGCCACACCGACACAGTATGAAGTGTAAGAAAGAAATCGTATGCCACACCGACACAGTAAGAAGTGTAAGAAAGAAATCGTATGCCACACCGACACAGTAAGAAGTGTAAGAAAGAAATCTTATGCCACACCGACACAGTAAGAAGTGTAAGAAAGAAATCGTATGCCACACCGACACAGTAAGAAGTGTAAGAAAGAAATCGTATGCCACACCGACACAGTATGAAGTGTAAGAAAGAAATCGTATGCCACACCGACACAGTAAGAAGTGTAAGAAAGAAATCGTATGCCACACCGACACAGTAAGAAGTGTAAGAAAGAAATCTTATGCCACACCGACACAGTAAGAAGTGTAAGAAAGAAATCGTATGCCACACCGACACAGTAAGAAATGTAAGAAAGAAGTCGTATGCCACACCGACACAGTAAGAAGTGTAAGAAAGAAATCGTATGCCACACCGACACAGTAAGACGTGTAAGAAAGAAATCGTAAGCCACACCGACACAGTAAGAAGTGTAAGAAAGAAATCGTATGCCACACCGACACAGTAAGAAGTGTAAGAAAGAAATCGTATGCCACACCGACACAGTAAGAAGTGTAAGAAAGAAATCGTATGCCACACCGACACAGTAAGAAGTGTAAGAAAGAAATCGTATGCCACACCGACACAGTATGAAGTGTAAGAAAGAAATCGTATGCCACACCGACACAGTAAGACGTGTAAGAAAGAAATCGTATGTCACACCGACACAGTATGAAGTGTAAGAAAGAAATCGTATGCCACACTGACACAGTAAGAAGTGTGAGAAAGAAGTCGTATGCCACACCGACACAGTATGAAGTGTAAGAAAGAAATCGTATGCCACACCGACACAGTAAGAAGTGTGAGAAAGAAATCGTATGCCACACCGACACAGTATGAAGTGTAAGAAAGAAATCGTATGCCACACCGACACAGTAAGAACTGTAAGAAAGAAATCGTATGCCACACCGACACAGTAAGAAGTGTAAGAAAGAAATCGTATGCCACACCGACACAGTAAGAAGTGTAAGAAAGAAATCGTATGCCACACCGACACAGTATGAAGTGTAAGAAAGAAATCGTATGCCACACCGACACAGTAAGAAGTGTGAGAAAGAAATCGTATGCCACACCGACACAGTAAGAAGTGTAAGAAAGAAATCGTATGCCACACCGACACAGTAAGAAGTGTAAGAAAGAAATCGTATGCCACACCGACACAGTAAGAAGTGTAAGAAAGAAATCGTATGCCACACCGACACAGTAAGAAGTGTAAGAAAGAAATCGTATGCCACACCGACACAGTATGAAGTGTAAGAAAGAAATCGTATGCCACACCGACACAGTAAGAAGTGTAAGAAAGAAATCGTATGCCACACCGACACAGTAAGAAGTGTAAGAAAGAAATCGTATGCCACACCGACACAGTAAGAAGTGTAAGAAAGAAATCGTATGCCACACCGACACAGTATGAAGTGTAAGAAAGAAATCGTATGCCACACCGACACAGTAAGAAGTGTAAGAAAGAAATCGTATGCCACACCGACACAGTAAGAAGTGTAAGAAAGAAATCGTATGCCACACCGACACAGTAAGAAGTGTAAGAAAGAAATCGTATGCCACACCGACACAGTATGAAGTGTAAGAAAGAAATCGTATGCCACACCGACACAGTAAGAAGTATTTATGGTGAACTAAAGGAGTTGAAAGTCAGGAGAAATATATATTTAATAATTGTCGCCGACGAAAAAGTAACGGTGATAAGTAAATGTTTGAATTATTACTTTAAAATTGAATTAAACTTAAAATACTGGTCGTCAATAATCTACTAAACTCATATATATCTGGATGAATTGATGTATGTGTGCATTTATGTATATGTGAATGAGTGTATGTGTGTGTGTGTGTGTGTGTGTGTGTGTGTGTGTGTGTGCGTGCGTGCGTGCGTGCGTGCGTGTGTGTGTGCGTGTGCGTGTGCGTGTGCGTGTGCGTGTGTGTGTGTGAGTAAGTGTAAGTGTAAGTGTGCGTGTAAGTGTGGTTGTGCGTGTGCGTGTGTGTGTGTGTGTGTGTGAGTGTGTGCGTGTGTGCGTGCGTGCGTGCGTGCGTGTGTGTATGTGTGTGTGTGTGTTATTACATGTGTATTGTGTATTGTGTATTGCATCCGTGCTTCTTGTTTCTGGGTTTGTCGAAGGAAACATCTCACATGGCCTGTCACTGAACATTGACACATGATCTGTTATTTCTACTCTTTAACTGGATCTTTGACAACGTCGTCGTTTTTTGCCGAAAATAGCGTCGTGTTTCACAAAGTTATATTTTTACGGCATTTTCCATTGTTTTTGATACACCTATGTTTGAAGTAGATAAAGTATATGCACCTTTACTCCAGCATGGATCACTAGATCGCTGGCGATGAACACGGAGAGGTAAGGATCGAAAATCGATGAAGAAAAGACTTGAAAATCGAACCACTGCAATATATATGGAAGTCACACGAATGACATGATGCGTCACAAAATGGGAAACATTGTTGGCTGCTCATTTCTTGGGATAAACCAAGAACATTCTAATTATAGATGAGACGATGACTGTGTTCTGAATGTAGCACTAAGCACGTATATGACTGGAAAGAGAACGAGAGTTAGGTCCAGTTTACGTTGTTTCAACAGTTTCGACAATGTCAGCCGTCGAATGGAGGAAAATAACACCAGTGTCAAAATTATTGTAAGAAGAGAGAAGCAAATAACGGTACAGAATGGAGGATGTTAATGTATTGCTTCCAAGTTAACAGGCGGTCTTGTGTCACAAGAGATATGCTGAACAGTTGAACACTGTTATGAAGTTTTTTCAAAAACCTCTGGGCATTATTCAAATGTAAAGAATTTAATGGTGTTTTACACCACGGGGATCTATCAAGCACAAAACACTTCCCTTTTGTTGAACCTTAGCATGACGTAGTTTGAAACATCTCTGGGCATTACTCATATGTAATGAATTGGTGTTTTTACACCACGGGGTTCTATCAAGCACAAAACACTTCTCTTTTTGTTGAACCTTAGCATGACGTAGTTTGAAACATCTCTGGGCATTACTCATATGTAATGAATTGGTGTTTTTACACCACGGGGTTCTATCAAGCACAAAACACTTCCCTTTTGTTGAACCTTAGCATGACGTAGTTTGAAACATCTCTGGGCATTACTCATATATAATGAATTGGTGTTTTTACACCACGGGGTTCTATCAAGCACAAAACACTTCCCTTTTGTTGAACCTTAGCATGACGTAGTTTGAAACAACTCTGGGCATTACTCATATATAATGAATTGGTGTTTTTACACCACGGGGTTCTATGGAGCACAAAACACTTCCCTTTCGTTGAACCTTAGCATGACGTAGTTTGAAACATCTCTGGGCATTACTCATATATAATGAATTGGTGTTTTTACACCACGGGGTTCTATCAAGCACGAAACACTTCCCTTTTGTTGACGTAGTTTGAAACATCTCTTGGCATTACACATATGTAATGAATTGGTGTTTTTTACACCACGGGGTTCTATCAAGCACGAAACACTTCCCTTTTGTTGACGTAGTTTGAAACATCTCTTGGCATTACACATATGTAATGAATTGGTGTTTTTACACCACAGGGTTCTATCAAGCACGAAACACTTCCCTTTTGTTGAACCTTATAATGACGTAGTTTGAAACATCTCTGGGCATTACTCATATGAAATGAATTGGTGTTTTTACACCACGGGGTTCTATCAAGCGCAAAACACTTCCCTTTTGTTACAGTTATGCAGATGAGTATTCCCGCTGTTTCCATCTCATTTTGCATGTTCACTAATCTAAATGACGTGGATGCTGGTCAGTAACACTATATGCATTTTAAATTATGTGGTGTGTATTGATAAAGAATCTACGTCAGCCGGTCTTTATGGCGGAATGTTGCATGTTGTTGATACATGTCCGATACCTTATGCTCATGTACTGTACATGGGTTGAGGAAAAGGGAGGTATGTGAATGGAGAACCGATGTACAAGGGTTCTCGAAGAGGGTGGGGTTGGGATTGGGACACTGGAGCACATAAACTATGGACGACTGTGGATATGAATATGGACTGATGTATAAGGGAGGTGGAAAAGGGTGGGATGTGGATGGGTATGTATCTTCTTCGGAAATTGTCAACCTATTTTCTGAAATTAAAATGTTCAATATGTGGAAGCGATATGTTGACAACATTAGAAAATATGTATTTGTTTTTGATACCGACATTGTGGATAATGTCTCACTTGAAATGCCCAATACGATATGACATATTTGAAGATTGTTCTCTATTGAAAGGCTTCATTTAAAATATTTCCTTTCTACATACATGCACATGTGATACACCATTTGTTTCAGTAATGAATGCGTGATGATGTTCTGCCATTGGCAAAAACTCTTGCATTTTCTACGGTGCACCGCCGGGCAACCCTGCTAGTTTGTAACAAAACTTAATAATGAACTGATAATGTGTTGTAAAAAGTTATTTATTTTATAGGAGTAAACAGGTCAAACGCTCTGACGTCATATAGTGTGCTCTGGTTTATGCGTATGTGTTGCACGACAATAAACTGACGGTTTTTTCTTCTATTCGAAAGAAGAATAAAAGTTTTGCTTTTTATTATGCTATTGTGAACCAGACGTGTTAAGTACAACGTTTTTGCTTGCGAGTGCGTCATACCGTCTATGGTATTTATTTGTAGACGTTTATCATCTTCTAGTCACAAGATGGCCGTGTGAAAAAACGTTGTCATTTACGGGACTGTTTCTCTGTCTTGCATACATAGCTTGTCATCTCTACAGATAAAACAAGATCATCTTAATTTTAGACAAAAACGAGCAAATTGAGATGGTAAGGTCATGTGATGGGACGAAGATTCTGTTCTAGCGGTGGCATTGAGCATGTAGATGGCTGAAAAGAGACAGAGAGTTAGGGCCAGTTAACGTTGGTTCAACAATGTCTACAATGTCAGCCGTCGCATGGAGGAAAAGAACACCAGTGTCAAAAAGGTTGTAAGAACACAATAGCAAAATAATCGTACATAATGGAAGATGTTAATGTATTGCTTCCAAGTTAACAGGCGGTCTTGTGTCACAAGAGATATGGTGAGCAGTTGAACACTGGTATGAAGTTTTTTTCAAAATCTTCCATGTAATGAATTGGTGTTTTTACACCAAGGGGTTATATCAAGCGCAAAACATTTCCCTTTAGTTACAGTTATGCAGACGAGTTCTCCCGCTGTTTCCATCTTATTTTGCATGTTCATTATTCTAAATGACGTGGATGCTGGTCAGCAACACAATATGCATTTTATATTATGTGGTGTGTATTGATAAAGAATCTACATCAGCCGGTCTATATGGCGGAATGTTGCTTGTTGTCGATACGTGTACGATACCTTATGCTCATGTACTGTACATGGGTTGTGGAAAAGGGAGGTATGTGAACGTAGAACCGATGTACAAGGGTTCTCGAAGAGGGTGCGGTGGGATTGGGACATTGGAGCACATAGATTATGGAAGACTGTGGATGTGAATGTGGACTGATGTATAAGGGAGGTGGGAAAGGGTGGGACGTGGATGTGTATGTATTTTCATAGGAAATTATCAACCTGTGTTCTGAAAATTAGCATTTTCAATATTGGAAGCGATATGGTGTCACCAACAAAAAATAGATTTTCGTGTTTGATAGCGACATTCATGGTGATGTCTCATTTGAAATGCCCAATAAAAATGAGATATTTGAAGATTGGTCCCTATTGGAAGGCTTATTTAAAACAGTTCGTTGCAACACAGATCCTCAGAACGGGACACATGCTGGTGCATATTTCAAGTATTTAAAAAAAATTAAGTTACACGATCGTGTAATTTAAAATGCACAAAGCACATATTTCCTTTCTACTGATATACACATGTTATACACCATTTGTTTCAGTAATGAATGCGTCAAGTTTTTACTGCCACTGTAAAAAAAAACTCCTGGTTTGTCTACGGTGCACCGCCGGGCAACTCGGCTAATTTGTAACAACACTTAGTAATGGACTGATAATGTGTTGTAAAAAGTAATTTATTACATAGGAATGAACTGGTAAAACGCTCTGATGTCATATAGCGTGCTCTGACGTCATATAGCGTGCTCTGGTTTATGTGTATGCGCTGCACGACAATAAACTGACCGTTTCTTTCTTATACTCGAAAGAAGAATAATTGTTTTGCTTTTTATTATGCTATTGTGAACCAGACATGTTAAGTGCAGTGTTTTCTCTTGCCAGTGCGTCATACCTTCTAGGGTAATTCTTTGTACACGTTTATCACCATTTAATGGAGGAGGTCAATGTATTGGTTGCCAGGTTAACTGGCGTTCTTTGTTACAATAGGTATGGAGAACAGATGAACCGTGGTATGACGTAGTTTAAAACACCTCTGGGTATTACTCGTTTGTAATGAATTGGTGTTTTTACACCACGGGGTTCTATTAAGCGCAAAACACTTGCCTTTTGTTGAACCTTAGCATGACGTAGTTTGAAACACCTCTGGGCATTACTCGTATGTAATGAATTGGTGTTTTTACACCACGGGGTTCTATTAAGCGCAAAACACTTCCCTTTTGTTGAACCTTAGCATGACGTAGTTTGAAACACCTCTGGGCATTACTCATATGTAATGAATTGGTGTTTTTACACCACGGGGTTCTATCAAGTACAAAACACTTCCCTTTTGTTGAACCTTAGCATGACGTAGTTTGAAACATCTCTTGGCATTACTCATATGTAATGAATTGGTGTTTTTACACCACGGGGTTCTATCAAGCACAAAACACTTCCCTTTTGTTGAACCTTAGCAAGGCGTAGTTTAAAACATCTCTTGGCATTACTCATATGTAATGAATTTGTGTTTTTACACCACGGGGTTCTATCAAGCACAAAACACTTCCCTTTTGTTGAACCTTAGGAAGGCGTAGTTTAAAACATCTCTTGGCATTACTCATATGTAATGAATTGGTGTTTTTACACCACGGGGTTCTATCAAGCACAAAACACTTCCCTTTTGTTGAACCTTAGCATGACGTAGTTTGAAACATCTCTGGGCATTACTCATATGGAATGAATTGGTGTTTTTACACCACGGGGATCTGTCAAAGCGCAAAACACTTTTGTTACAGTTATGCAGGCGAGTTTTCCCGCTGTTTTCATTTTATTTTGCATGTTCATTAATCTAAAAGACGTGGATGCTGGTCAGTAACCCAATATGAAATTAAATTATGTGGTGTATATTGATAAAGAATCTACATCAGCCGGTCTTTATGGCGGAATTTTGCCTGTTGTCGAAACATGTACGATACCTTATGTTGATGTACTGTACATGGATGTGAATGTGGACTGATGTACAAGGGAGGTGGGAAAGGATGGGACGTGGATGGGTACGTATCTTCATAGGAACTTGTCAACCTATGTTCTGAAAATTAAAATGTTCAATATGTGGAAGCGATATGTTGTCAACAATAGAAAATATGTCTTCGTGTTTGATAGCGACATTTTGGATAATGCCTCACTTGAAATGCCCAATACGATATGATGTATTTGAAGATTGTCTTCTATTGAAATGCTTTATTTAAAACAGTTCGCTGCCAACACAGATCCACAGAACGGGACACATGCTGGTGCATATTTCAAGTATTTTTACAAAATTACACGGTCCTGTAAATAAACATATGCAAAGCACATATTTCCTTTCTACTTTCATGTGATACACCATTTGTTTCAGTAATGAATGCCATTTGCAAAACTCTTGCATTTTCTACGGTGAACCGCCGGGCAATCCGGATAGTTTGTATCAATACTTAGTAATGAATTGATATTGTATAGTAAAAAGTAATTTATTACATAGGAGTAAACAGGTCAAACGCTCTGACGTCATATAGCGTGCTCTGACGTCATATAGCGTGCTCTGGTTTATCCGTATGTGTTGCACGACAATAAACTGACGGTTTCTTTCGTCTACTCGAAAGAAAAATAAAAGTTTCGCTTTTTATTATGCAATTATGAACCAGACGTGTTATGTACAACGTTTTTGCTTGCGAGTGCGTCATACCTTCTACGGTAATTCTTTGTAGACGTTTATCATCATCTAGTCACAAGATGACCGTGTGAAAAAACGTAGTCATTTACGGGACTGTTTCTCTCTCTCTCTCTCTCTCTCTCTCTCTTGTATACATAGCTTGTCATCTCTACACATAAACAAGATCTTCTTAATTATACAAAAAAAAAACGAGCAAATTGAGATGGTAAGGTGATGTGATGGGACGAAGATTCTGTTCGAGAGGTGGCATTGAGCATGTAGATGGCTGGAAAGAGACAGAGAGTTAGGTCCAGTTTCCACATTGTCTGCCGTCGCTTGGAGGAAAATAACACAAGTGTCAAAAAGATTGTAAGAACAGAGCAGTAAATAACCGTACAGAATGGAGGAGGTTAATGTATTGCTTCCAAGTTAACAGGCGGTCTTGTGTCACAAGAGATATGCTGAGCAGTTGAACACTGGTATGAAGTTTTTCAAAAACCTCTTTTTGAAAAAACGGGCAACCCGGCTAGTTTGTAACAAAACTTAGTAATTAACTGATAAAGTGTTGTAAAAAGTTATTTATTACATAGGAGTAAACAGGTCAAACGCTCTGACGTCATATAGCGTGCTCTAGTTTATGCGTATGTGTTGCACGACAATAAACTGACGGTTTATTTCTTCTACTCGAAAGAAGAATAAAAGTTTTCCTTTTTATTATGCTATTGTGAACCAGACGTGTTAAGTACAACGTTTTTGCTTGTGTGTGCGTCATACCTTCTAGGGTAATTCTTTGTAGACATTTATCATCATTTAGTCACAAGATGACCGTGTGAAAAAAACATTGTCATTTACGGGACTGTTTCTCTGTCTTGCATAGCTTTTCATCTCTACAGATAAAACACGATCATCTTAATTATAGAAAAAAAAATTTGAGATGGTAAGGTCATGTGATGGGACGAAGATTCTGTTCTAGCGGTGGCATTGAGCATGTAGATGGCTGAAAAAAGACAGAGAGTTAGGGCCAGTTAACATTGCTTCAACAGTGTCAGCCGTCGCATGAAGGAAAAGAACACCGGTGTCAAAAAGGTTGTAAGAACACAACAGTAAATAACCGTACAGAATGGAGGAGGTTAATGTATTGCTTCCAAGTTAACAGGCGGTCTTGTGTCACAAGAGATATGCTGAGCAGTTGAACACTGGTATGAAGTTTTTTCAAAAACCTCTGGGCATTATTCATATCTAATGAATTGGTGTTTTTACACCAAGGGGTTCTATCAAACGCAAAACATTTCCCTTTTGTTACAGTTATGCAGACGAGTTTTCCCGCTGTTTCCATCTTATTTTGCATGTTCATTAATCTAAATGATGTGGATGCTGGTCAGTAACACAATATGCATTTTATATTATGTGGTGTGTATTGATAAAGAATCTACATCAGCCGGTCTATATGGCGGAATGTTGCTTGTTGTCGATACGTGTACGATACCTTATGCTCATGTACTGTACATGGGTTGTGGAAAAGGGAGGTATGTGAATGGAGAACCGATGTACAAGGGTTCTCGAAGAGGGTGGGGTGGGATTAGGACACGGGAGCACATAGACTATGGACGACTGTGGATGTGAATGTGGACTGATGTATAAGGGAGGTGGGAAAGGATGGGACGTGGATGTGTACGAATCTTCATAGGAAATTGTCAACCTATGTTCTGAAAATTAACATTTTAATATTGGGAAGCTATATGGTGTCAACAATAAAACAATAGGTCTTCGTGTTTGATAGCGATATGATGTCTCACTTGTAATGCCCAATACAATATGATATATTTGAAGATTATTCTGTTTTGATAGGCTTCATTTAAAACAGTTCGCTGCCAACACAGATCCTCATGACGGGAAAAATGCTGGTGCATAGTTCAAATATTTGTATACAAACTTACACGGTCCTGTTCTGTACTGACAGCGGAATTTCCCCCAGTGTGCAAATGGGGAATTGCAAAGGGAAACGCACATGATTTGCAGGCTCCGTCACACAGGGCAAAATGTTTCTTTAGCTAAACTCGATAAATTGATCAAAAAGTGACAATTCATACTCAACGCCAAATGGAGAGTCCGAAGTTTTTCATACCCCAACACGTGCTGACATCTTGCGAGTAGTGAAATAACAACAAATAATTGGCTTCACAACAGAATCGCTGCAGTTGATCTTCGGTAGTTACATTAACGATTAACAATTCCACCACACCTGTCATGTCACGATTGTCCTTCCTGGCGGCATCGTGGCCTGGCAGACAGTGGGTGTCGCATAATCATAAACCGAACGTGGTCTAGCTGTCCACGGCATATTGTCGTCTCTGCTCACGCTGTCTAGAGATCACACGCGTGCGCATTTTATCCTTCCCATGCCATGGTTACTCGGTGAAACGTTGGGCCGCCGGCATAAATTCTCTGCCGAATGCTGAGGCATCGTCAGCGTTGGCTCACTGGCCGATCAACTGACCCGACAACGCCGCCTGTTGTCCAATGACCATCATGGATGGCGTGACACCGGTGTCAATGTTTGCCGCAGCATGCCGTCCGAGCATCAACCAACATAACTCAGCAAGCCAATTTGCTCGGCCAAGCAGACTGGCGCGTAGTGAGTTTTTCAAACACCGATGCATCCGCTCAACGTTGCCGTTGAGTTGCGGATGATAGGTGGTGGTTGGGTCGCGCGCGATTCCCATCCAACGGCAAATCTCCAGCCACAAGTCTGAGACGAACTGTGATTCACGACCTGGTGTAATTATGTCGGGTACGCCCCATCTGGCGATCCTCTGACGCACCAGCACCGCGGGCAACCCGGCTAGTTTGTAACAAAACTTAGTAATGAATTGATAATGTGTTGTAAAAAGTAATGTATTACATAGAGGTAAACAGGTCAAACGCTCTGTATAAGGGAGATGGAAAAGGGTGGGATGTGGACGGGTACGTACCTTCATGGGAAATTGTCAAACCGTGTTCTGAAAATTAACATTTTCAATATTGGGAAGCGATATGGTGTCAACAATAAAAAAATAGGTCTTTGTGTTTGGTAGCGACATTTTGGATGATGTCTCCCTTGAAATGCCCAATACAATATGATATATTTGAAGATTGTTCTGTATTGAAAGGCTTCATTTGAAACAGTTCGCTGCCAACATATTTTAAAATGTACAAAGCACGTGGTTCCTTTCTACTTACATGCACATATAAAGCACCATTTGTTTCAGTAATGAATGCGTGAAGATTTACTGCCATTTGCAAAAACTCTTGCATTTTCTACGGTGCACCGCAGGGCAACCCGGCTAGTTTGTAACAAAACTTAGTTATGAATTAATAATGTGTTGTAAAAAGTTATTTATTACATAGGGGTAAACAGGTCAAACGCTCTGACGTCATATGCTCTGGTTTATGCGTATGTGTTGCACGACAATAAACTGACGATTTCTTTCTTCTACTCGAAAGAAGGATAACAGTTTTGCTTTTTATTATGCTATTATGAACCAAGCGTGTTAAGTACAGCGTTTTTGCTTGCGAGTGCTTCATACCGTCTATGGTAATTCTTTGTAGACATTCATCATCTAGTCACAAGATGACCGCGTGAAAAAACGTTGTCATTTACGGGACTGTTTCTCTGTCTTGCATACATAGCTTTTCATCTCTATAGATAAAACAAGATCATCTTAATTATAGAAAAAACGAGCAAATTGAGATGGTAAGGTCATGTGATGGGACGAAGATTCTGTTCTAGAGGTGGCATTGAGCATGTAGATGGCTGAAAAGAAACAGAGTTAGGACCAGTTAACGTTGGGTCAATAGTGTCAACAAAATCAGCCGTCGCATGGGAAAGAACAACAGTGTCAAAAAGGTTGTAAAAACACAATAGTAAATAATCGTACAAAATGACTGCGGATGTGAATGTGGACTGATGTATAAGGGAGGTGGAAAAGGGTGGGATGTGGATGGGTACGTGTCTTCATAGGAAATTGTCAACCTATGTTCTGAAAATTAACATTTCAATATTGGGAAGCTATATGGTGTCAACAATAAAACAATAGGTCTTCGTGTTTGATAGCGATATGATGTCTCACTTGTAATGCCCAATACAATATGAAGATTGTTCTCTATTGAAAGGCTTCATTTAAAATAGTTCGCCGCCAACAAAGATCCTCAGGACGGGAGAAATGCTGGTGCATAGTTCAAGTATTTTTTTTACAAACTTACACGGTCCTGCTCTGTACTGACAGCAGAATTTCCCCTGAGTATTTGCAGTATTTAATATTTATGTTGCAGTTCACTGATATAATTTGCTAACAGGCGAAACGCCTCCAGTAAACCCAATCTACCCAGCGTCTCGCTACGCGTCACGGCTATTGGGAAGAAACCTGGGTTAGTGAAAATACTGAAGCACAATTAAAAGGTTAATTTGTGGCGATGTTTTTAATCAGTGTTCGAAAAAAAACAATGATCATTCGAATAAATAAACCACTTGGCTCCACCCACGTTAGCACAAGCAGCTTACATGATAATTAATTGACGACTGGGAGCGGGTCGGTGCCCACGCCAACGCAACAGCAGACGTCATACTTGGTCCAAACCTTGCATTGATTTGATAATGATTGGAGTAAACATTATATCTGTTATATTTCGCTTCTCACTGATACACATGGAGTGATGTTGCAAGTAATGTATTTGTGTCTAGCGCGTTTCGGTACAGTAACCGCCGTAGGCGTATAGTTTCAACAGTGGCCAATGATGACATAGTGTACCGTGTACCAGGTATATATCGTGATACACATGAATACGGGCGTATTATTCCTGCCCTAACTAATCAGTACTCTTCGTCGGTGATCATAAGCCTAAAGCTGTCTTTTTGCCGGAATATTTGGCTAAATTTACATATAGGGCCTACGTACACGAAACTACCGCGATGCATTGCACTTATTATATGTTTTATGTACCATCAAGAGAAACCTCAAGCTGAGAGACATAAAGACCGACTCACGGACATCACTCTTACAGAAGAGAACTAAATGGAGTGCGGCGGTCAATAAATGAAAGCAGTCTTTGTCGCATAGCGACCGACAGCATGATGATAATGATGATGATGATGATGATGTCCGAGAAAAATATCTGGGCCAGTAACTTTTGTGGGAGGCAAGTAAATGTTCAAATATACTGGCCCGCCGGGCCATTGGTTACAAAAGCTTAGTGTCAATTCATGGTGTGACAACATTGGTGTTTTACTTCGGTGCACAGCCATGTCACGTGTCGCATAGCAGAATCTTGTGGCACCATCCACAATGCGGTCCGCCCAGTTCTGGACTCTCTACAGCCATTGTAGTTGATTGCAGCGCAGTTGATGGAGCAACGCATTCCCAATGTCAAGTCTGCTGGGACAGTTATATAGGCTGTGATCATGTTCAACAGCTTTGGTGGACATCCGATCTTTTCTAGAAGTTTGAACAGACCTCTCTCACTAACAAGGTCGAAGGCCTCGGTCAGATCGATGAAGGCAATACTGACTTTTGGTAACATGCAATGTATTGTATTTATCTCCTGCTTGTGTTTATATCTGCCATCGTCCTAAATGTGAATCGTGCAATCATTGTTGTTAATTACATGACTTGGCTTGTTCTAATCCGTTCACTGATGACATCGACGGGTGGGCTGGAGATGAAGAGAACTCGTCAACCTGGTGAACCGACGGGACCAAGCATCAGCAGATATGGAAGGGAAATTAGCGCAGAAAAAAAACTTACTGATAAACAGAAGTTATACAATTAGATCACGCATAGCTGCCAATTGACAAGAACTGGGGAAACAGGGAAATAGTATAAATACATCGGGGCTATCATCAGTGACGACGGATCCAAGACCGAAATATTTGCAAGGTCTGCACAAACATTAATAGCATTGGCGAAAGTGAAACCAATTTTGAGAGAGAAGAACATCGCGTTGAAGTCCAAAATGAAGCTCGTACATGCCCTGGTCCTTTCCATCTTCCTGTATGCATGTGAATCATGGATCCTCACAGCGGAACTACAATAAAGGAAGATCGCTGCAGTGGAAATAAGATGGTTCCGAAGAATTCTCGGCATCTCCTTCACCGACCATGTCACCAATGAAGAACTCCGCAAAACAATCGCTCAACTCGTGCCCAGCCAGCTCACCTACAGCGGCCCGAGAGCGGGCCGACGGCGGCAAACTTATCGGTCCAACATCGGCATCCGCCTGCGGGCCGATGTAGGTTTTGTCCATCGGCTTAACATCGGGCCGATGACGGCTCATAAGCGGCTGCCGATAGGAAGCCGCCTATGAACCGATGATTAGCCGATCATTGGCCGACTGTGCCTAGTTTTGATAAATGTGTGTGTGTGTGTGTGTGTGTGTGTGTGTGTGTGTGTGTGTGTGTGTGTGTGTGTGTGTGTATGTATGTGTGTGTATATATATATATATATATATATATATTTATATATATATATATATATATATATATATATATATATATATATATATATATATATATATATATATATATATACACATATATATATATATATATATATATATATATATATATATATATATATATATATATACACATACATATTAATTTTGGCAAAACTAGGCACAGTCGGCCTATGAGCAGCTAATCATCGGTACATTGTCATCCTTATATATATATATATATATATATATATATATATATATATATATATATATATATATATATATATATATATATATATATATATATATATATATATATATATATATATATATATATATATATATATATATATATATATATATATATATATATATATATATATATATATATATATATATATATATATATATATGTTTTAATAAGATACCTTCCACAATGCATTTTATTAAACCTATTAACATTAAGTCACTAATCATTCCCCACATAAACTATTGTAACAGGTATACATAATAACAAAACTATGTTCGGTCCATTCGGTGCTTCCTACCACCATCCCAATCAGAGACAGAGGCAGTTCGGAACCATTCCTGGATGACTTGCTTTATGTCCTGCTCATGGTTTAAGTTGTGCCATTTGTTGTCACTTCATTGTTTCGGACAGCATCTGAAATATTAAGATAGCAATTAGGTTAACAATACCAAGTGTCCACGCCCCATGGAATTGGGCAATTCCCTTATGAAAATATAGCATGGTAAATGCAATGGTATACCATGGTGTTTTGAAACAGGTAAACCATGGTAAAATACTATGATATACCATGGGTCACTGTGAAGATCTTTTGACCGCAGTGAAGAAGAGGAAGCTGAGATGGTATTGGCATGTGACAAGATCAAGCGGGCTCCCTAAAACAATCCAGTGCAGTGGAAAGAAGACGAGGAAGACAGTGGAAAAGATGGACAGACAACATTGAGGAATTGATAGGTAATACCTTTGCAGAAACCCAGGCACTAGCACACAACCGTCAAGACTGGAGCCGACTTGTTACGCGTTCATTGGAGCAACGCCCCTACGACCCAGGCGGGTTACAGGATCAGTAAACAGTAAGCAGTAAGTAATCATATTAGATTTGCAGTGCCTGGCTCTACGAACGAATTAGCTTATAGTATGATTCACGTGTCCCGTCACCTAGAAGAGAAACACATATTTGCTCATTCATATTCCGCAAAATGATTGTTCATCAACTCATGATATGAAGGCAACATAATTATTATTACCCACGTTACATTTCCAGAGCCTGGCTATGCGAATAAGCGTTATTTACTGGCCCTGTCTACGTACATAGCGTTGTCCAGATAAGGCTCCGTTTTTCCGCTAGGCTCGCCACTTGTGGAATAGCTTGGAACTCGTCATCACTTGAATGTGTATATTGTAAGATTTATATTTCTAATCTTATGCAAGTTAGACAGACTAGCTGATAATGCAACTAAGACTTCAGCCGTTCAAAAAGTACAACAATATGTAAAACTATTATGTTTTTGTTTATGTGTATTAACAATCCCTTTATATCGCCCACGTTTCATTCCCGTGCCATAGCCTAGGCATGGGCCTAGGTATGGCATTTTAATTTTTCTCGATTATTTGCGCCAGCCATAAGGGACGAATACAGGGGATGCAGATCACAAATGCACCATGTTATATTAATTTCACACTGCTAGAATGATTTGAACAAATTCTAAGTTGGGGACTATGTTCAT
The DNA here is from genome assembly GCA_033239005.1 of Lamellibrachia satsuma. Taxonomy (NCBI): domain Eukaryota; kingdom Metazoa; phylum Annelida; class Polychaeta; order Sabellida; family Siboglinidae; genus Lamellibrachia; species Lamellibrachia satsuma. Next base: position 1,780,018 of record BSQZ01000097.1, on the reverse strand, counting down.
AGTCGTCAGAGTGAGTTGTCATTCGATTTTAAGATAATAGGCAAAGTCAATCGCCATACAATTTTTTATATCTGGCTGTTGCTGTTGTAGGGCGAAGATCTCGTTCGCCAAAACGTAAGTATTTTCATGAAATGTGAAACCTTACAAAAACGCCATAAACAGAGCAATAAACACTTCTTCCAAAGGCAACATCTCGTGCACAGTATGGCGGCTAATTGTGAAATGTTTTCTATGTCACCGATAAAAGCACTCATAAGTAATTATTTGGAGCACATTTCTTCAGTTTCTTGACGCCCAATTGTCGGTTGTATGTCACAGAATACACGTGTAAAGCGGTTAGTGCGTATTGGTTTTAAAACTTAAGTTATTAGTTCCGTAGCCATTTGACTACGGAAAGCCAAAATCGGTGAGCCAGGAGAGGTGCTGCAGCAGAAAGTACATATCAAATGGCTGAATGCCATTTTAAAACGTTTTTTCTAGAAACCTGACACACACACACACACAAATATATATATGTGTGTGTGTGTGTGTGTGTGGTGTGTGTGTGTGTGTGTGTGTGTGTGTATATATATATATATATATATATATATGTGTGTGTGTATATATATATATATATATATATATATATATATATATATATATATATGTGTGTGTATATATATATATATATATATATATATATATATATATATATATATATATATTGTGTGTGTGTGTTTTGTGTATGAATAAAACGATTTGACTTTGAATTTTTCCTTAGCCTGATATTTAAAAGTTGGATTTGACAATTGGGAAGTAACAATTTGGAATTGACTGGAACTGGAGTTAATTGGAATTGACAAAATGGAATTTACCCCATGTCCGATCAATACTGCACCCTTGTATTGGATAAAGCATTTTGAATGCATGTGTAATAATAATAGAAAAAGGGGGCTATTTATATTATTAAATTATTGTAGCATTTATTTCCTATTCAACTGAATCACCATAACATACCACTTTAGCAGGGTCAGTTTTTAAGCTATGATATCTGGTTTAATCCCTGTTCATAATATAACACAGTTTGATATTCAAGCCTAATGCACAAAACCAACTATTAGTTCCTGACACTCAAAACCGGATTGAATCACCAAAAATGGATTGAATTAATAACTGACATTGTAGAATGTACAATGTTATTCATAATAATTTGATATAGAGTAGACTGTTCATCCAGTACGTAAGGTGTAAGAGAAGAAATAGAGACAATTACTGCCATAAATGTATACATGTTAACAGGGCAACTGAGATTGCATATGCATTGGATCAGATCACATTACCAGAAGCAGTTTATCAGCGGTGAGAAAAATCACAGAATTAGACATGTGTGTGTGTCGTAATTTATGCCAAAATTGGTAAACATTGAGGGGTATCACACATACAGGCATATTACAAGAGTTAAAAATGTCTAATTTTTACAAAACTCGACCAGCATGTCAGTGGGATGATGACAGTGGATGGTGAAAACTTTTAGAATTTTTGATGGTCACGTTTTCTTATAATTTTGCAAAACGTTAACATGGCCACCAATGGAAAATGTAACTGTATGCAAAACCCAATTAAACGGAAGTCGTAGTCACAGCACTTTTATAAAATTTTGATATGCTTGTTTTAATCGTTGTTGTTAACCTAACTGTGGATATTGCAGGTAATTTCAATTAAATAATTTGTAATAACACATTTCTTAGAATTTCTATAATTTGGAATTCTGATAATATAATGAGGGATCATATTAAAAAAAAATTAAATAAATAAAAACGGCTGCTAACCTGCCCCATGTTGTGTGTGTTTGACTTAGAAAATTGTCGGTGTCATGCTAGTTAATATTATATTATAATTGTATTTTTTTATTTAATATAGTCAACATGATCATTACTTATTAAGCGCCACTATTATTTAAACTTGTTAACCATCTCCTTTAGGAGGTGTCCTGTAGCTGACCTACTATATATAAAAAATGTCAAATAAATTAACATTTTAATGTTGTGCTATAACGTTTGATGTGCATCAGCTGATAATTTACGCAACTTAATGTTTTATAAGAAATTTACGCAACTTAATGTCCTTCATAGAGCACTGATGGCCTGTGTTCAGATTGTGTTCACTTATAGCTGATAGGGGTTGGCGACAAGATAAATGTTCTTTGATTCTTGTTCCAAGTGTTCTCGCTGTTTCTCCTATATAGTGTTGGTCACATTCTGGGCATTGTATGTCATATACTACCCCACAATTTCTTAACATCCACAGAAAAAAAACCTATGCTGAACCGAGACGTCGGCCAGGAGCTCTCACCAGTCCTACTCCAGGTTGTGTCACATGACCAATGTCGTGTCACACATCCGTAGCTTCAGTCTGCTGAAGAAGACTGCGAGATGCAGTCGAAATATTCAGAACAAACTTCAAGTTCCATGAGAGGTAATTATGCTTAATATTAATAACCAAGAAACCGGATCATCTATCCATTCAAGGGTTAAAATAAGCACTTTTTATATAGAAAATAATCGTTGCGCTTCATAAATGCCTAATCACAACATCTTAATACGCATTTCATGTCGTGTGCAGTTCTCTGTAAGTGCTTGGGCACAAGGAAATGAAGGTATGCAACCCTAAACATAGCTAACCCCATCTCTAGCTAACCCCATCCTTGGCTAACCCCATCTCTAGCTAACACCATCCCTAGCCAGTTATAACCCTGAAGTGGTTTACATAAGATATAACCATTCCCATAGACACAAGTTGCTAGGAAAAGTGAACAGTTTGCTTGGAAAAGGCAGACAGCAATAACAATCACGAATAGCCTGGTGAAGATTGGATGCCAAAATGGAAATTTGGTCAAAATTAGGGGGTATGACACCAGTTTGTGAGGGAGTAGGCAGCTATTTTGCACTAAAACAGTCATTAGTGATACTTTTATGTGGACCAGTACATTGGCCACACTGCGTAACAGATTTGGACATAATAGTTGTATGTTGGTTGTGTCACTGGCACTGGAAGCATTGCATATATCAGCATTTTCAAATCTGGCCACAACGGGTATCTGGTAATATGATACCCATTTATGGTGGCGTATCCAAATCAAGCACTACGCCTTGTATCTAATCAGCTAGAAGCATGACAGCAGTCATATAAACAATACAATTTAACAGTTCTGACACATTGGAAATCACTCGAAATCCTGTTAAATGTGACAAATTGTCACTTTTCTGACAAAATTACACCATGTTTGGTTAAAAATCAAGCAATTATATAAATATTAATTTGAAAATAAATTCATCGCTATATCTAAAGAGACAATAAGCAGGCTTCATTGGCTCGCAATGCTCTGGAAATCTATTATTCATGATATATGATTTATCAAGTGTCAAAGTGGACCTATAATTAAAATATGTGACTGATTTTCAGCAAATATTCTGAGCATGGCATTGTTTTGAATTGGCTGTCAAACAAATAATAATGACGTGACAAACAGGAATGTTCTATAATATGTGTACATATATATTTTGCTGCTACTTGATGTAAAATTGGGCACTTTCTCAGAAAATAGCTTCCCTATTTGGGATCATGCCTCAGTTAGACTTCCTGGTGTGTTACACACGAATTTAGGGCATAGTAAGTTTGGATATAGGACGTTTTAAAAAAATCATATGATTTGACATAAGTGCATTTGTGCACGGACATTACCAGGTTTGCTGGCGGAAGCTGTTGAATGTGAAATTGTGGATTTTTAGATGATTTTAATAGACGGAAGGATATTTGTGATTTTTTGGCGATTAGACACGTGTGCGTTGTAATTCATGCCAAAATTGGTAAACATTGAGGGGTATCGCACATACAGGCATATTACAAGAGTTAGAAATGTTTAATTTTGACAAAACTCGACCAGCATGTCAGTGGGATGATGACAGCGGCTGGTCAAAAATTTTAGAATTTTTGATGATTTTTCTTATAATTTTGCAAAACGTTAACATGGCCACTAATGGAAAATGTAACTGTATGCTGAACCCTGAAATCAATATGGTGACAAGGTGCGACATTGTCATTGTAACGGTTATTTCTCAGATGGACCACAGTGAGAATGCATCTGCCATTACAACGATAAAGAGTCACTAGGAAAAAAATTATTGTGCAGTTTTTGGGTATTAGTGAGAGCAGAAATTGTGTGAGTGTAAGTGATGTTTTTTTACACAGTAGCATCTGAGCTTTGAAATGATACCATTTGTCAGTTGGTATACCTGTTGCGTAATGACACAGTGGCCATTAGGCAGGATGTACTCATATTTTGGAAACCGGGGAATTTCATGGCAGAAATGCAAGGGTGTCATGCGTTGAAGCAATTTGTACGAAATGGAGGTATGTCATTTTCATGAATTTCACACACCAGGTGTCTTAGTGGGTATGTCATGTGCTGTGAAATAAAAAAATTGTAGGATAAACTTTTAATGTAGGCGCAAGAACGTTATAGTGGTCGTCTATGGGAAAAGTGACTGTGGTCTGTGCCCAACACTGGCTATTTCCGGTATTGCGTTGTTTTGGGCACTAAAAGTGTGCAAAAACACAATATTTTTTACAAATATACGTCCATTTTGTACCTGTTCCGATGGGGGTTGATGCAAAGAGCACACTAGAATCGAAATTTTTTTGTAAAAATGTAGTATAATAGCGTTAATAATTTCAGCCAGACTAATGCACCTTTACCGTTTTGTCAATTTCCCTGTATAGGATCTTTTGGTTTACTTCCCATGGCCCTGTTCCTGGCATAGACGCCAGGAAGAAGGCACCAACAGCTTTTAGTTTGTCTCCTGAATCCTGAAAGACATGTAAAGTGGGATGAACAGAAGTTTTGAAATGGCGACTGGTAGTTTCAGACCCTGGTGCCCTCGACCAACAGTCTGACGCTCTGTCACATAGCCACAGCACCCCACAGTGTTTGTTGCATTGTAAAGTTAATAATGTGTTATCATATATGCATAGCTTTGAATAGGTGTTGGCTGTGTAATATGCGAATAAAGTTCAACAACAAAACCATAAAATTATGGAGGTATTTGAAATGTTAAGTTTCTGTAAACACACATGGTAATTGGTGTATTCGTCAGGTCCACCCTATTCATACAGATGTTGGACGTTTCAGCCCATGATGGCAGGACATAGTGTCACACTTGATCCCAAGGTGACAGGATGTCTGATCGTGTGCATAGAGTTCATCAACAGGCTGGTGAACTCGCAGCAGAGCGCTGACAAGCAGTGTTTGTGTCTTCCGACTGCAGGACCAGGCAAACAGAATTCTTCAGGTAGGACTGTGTGATTTGGTAATGTCATCAACTTTGTAATATTGTCAACTCATTAGTCTGTCATTTCAAGTACCACCTCAGCAGTGTCTGAGTTAACTGGCCCAGATAAATTGTTTAAACCGGCCCAGTTCTATAGCTATCTGGAATCGGCCCAGGTGAGTTTGAACTGGCCCCACATCTTTATAGGTATATGTAATAGAGCAAAGTTTTTGTGCATAAAAATAAAACAGACACTGCTTTAAATTATAATAAACAATATTTTAATAAATATAAACCATACCAAATATTGTTGTTCATTTCTTATAACTAGCAGACCAATGAGGCAAAGTAATGAATTCAGTAAACATTTCAGTGTGAACTTTATGTGCAAAATGGTTACAATTGTTTAAAGTAACATTTATGTTTGATGCCGACGTTTCGCATGTACTGCCACTGTCCTGACCTAGGCCTGGCGCAGGCAAAAATATATGCTGTTCTCAATTCACTCCAAATCAAAGCCTACAAAGTTCACAACCAAATATCAAATCAATCAGAATGTCTTGGCACAGTATATTGTTAATCGGATTGTCTGCCTCCAGTATTAAGTAAATCCATGTTGCAAATGCCAGTGGTTTCCCTGGAATGTGTGTACTTTGCCCTGGCAGCGATCTGTAACTGTCAAGGAAGAAGTAGTTTGTCACAAGTATATTTTATATTAAATTTGCATAGATTAGTAAATACTGTAATGTGCATCATTAATACTGTCCGACCCAGCCGTGACCGCCAGGACGAATTTATGGGGTGGGGTCGATAACTTGAGCATTTTGGCTAACTGAATCGATGGGAAGCATTTTGAACTGGCTACTGCTGATCAATAGGCCTTAACTTTGAATACTGCCTCAATTATACTGACATAGTTGTCCAGTAAACTTGGCAGTTCTTTAATGGTCAACACAGTGGACCCTTCTGTAGCTTCTCGTCGATTTAATAGAAATGTTGCAGCAACTACCACACAACAATAAAAACTACTTGTCCTCGTGGTCTAAGCTCTGCCATGGAGTGAAAAGGCTTAAGCCAAGAGCACTGGAGTAACATGATCTGTGCTATTAATGTAATAGTAATAATAAATATTATTTATATATTATATTATATTATTATAATAAAAGTAATTATATAGCACCCGATTTTACATGCCATAAGTTGCTAAGAGAATCATTTTACTAAGAATAATCTACACAAATGCTAAACATAAAAAAGAAATGCTAAATAAATAAACATGTTAAAATATTCTATACCACTACTTCAAGTTCAGTAATATAAGTGAAACTAAAAAAATGACCATAAATATGCTATAAGAAACTAATATATACAATATAGTAGAAAAAAATGCCATATATAGCTCAGACACATTTCATCAATACATGTCAGTGTGTTTTCCTTTAAAAACAACATTAACCTCCCAATCACACATGGTCACAGTGAGTTAGTTTATGCTTTCAAGGCTAAACACAAACTTTGATGTTTCTTCCAGAAAGATTTAAGAAGAACAAGAAAGAGAAGACGTGGAAAAGTTTGGATGTTGTAGTGAGTAGCTGCCCAGTCTATCTGTTTATATCGGACACAGTGGGAATGTAAACTTCTGAGTGCATAATTCGTGTGCATCCCACAAACTTTGTGTTTGACCATGCCTGATTACATGTCAGAAAAAAAACCCCAATATAGACTGAAATCTGCTAAAAGCTCATCACTTTTGTGGACTGTTGATCGAAATAAAAATACTTTTTTGGGGTTTCGACATAGTTTGTAAGATATTCACTTTACATTGTCAACCCAACGATCATAAAATACCCAATTAATCAAAATCAGGGAAGTTAGCCCCTCAAAGTTGTCTTGCAGTTATCATCACTTAACCTTGTTCTTGCAAGTTAAAAGCCTGTTGAATAGGTTTAAATTTTTTTTATTAAATCTGGAAATGTGTGGTCCTGTTTATCTTCTATGGAATGGAATTGTCCATATATGTATCCTTCATATCCATGTTCAGGGTTGTTTCATTTAAATCATGATTAAATCGCTCCAAAAAAAATAATTGATTTATGATTTTTTTTACTCCGATTTTTTGATTTTTTTTTAAATCATGATTTTTTTCAACCCTGTCCATGTTCCATATAGGTACCATGTGTGTACATGTGCTGATTATGTACCAGACCCAGAATACTCTACAACCCTTGCTCATATGTGTCAGTTTGCCTTCAAAGTATTGATTTGGTTTCATTTATTCATGTATGTTTTTTCACACCCAATATGTCATATTGAAAATAATTTTACCTAGTGATGTTTGTTTTACAGAAATGATGCCACATGACGTCACATGATGCCACATGATGCCACGTGACGCCGACAGTGAACATGAACCTGAGCAGACGACTAGCACTGCCTCATGTAGGTACCAGAGCTTTAAGGAGAGGCGAAGTAAGCTTGTTTGTGACGGTATTTTTATTATTACTAATGATATCATCAATGCCATGAATTGTCACATATTGTCACCTTATACCGCCAGTTCGTTCCCGACTTTTGGCGACTCTCCAGCACAGGCTCCTGCATTCAAATGTTATAGGCTGTCACTAAATGTTATAGACTGTCACTAAATGTTTACATTTTGTGACATACAGAAGAAAGATGTTTACAAGAATAAATGCATCTTGTGAGTTGTTTTTCAGTTGCCTGAAGATTCTTTCTTTTTACAACCGCATTATGTATCAAGACACTCACAAGTTTATATTACACATTACAGGTGATGACGGACAGCTGGTGTCACAAGAGATAACTGTGTCTAAGAAGGGGAAAGGTGATTTTAGCTTATGCTATGTATCATTTTAATCTTTCTCGTCAAACATATGACCAAGTAGCAACAATATCATTAGGAATCCATGCTAGAAGTGAAAGATAATGTTATGTTTGTGTAGATGTTTCCATTACACTGCTTAATGTGCTGTGGGTTTGTAGATTGCAGGGTCAAATTTGTAACTTTTTGTGTGTATTGGAGTTAATAATGCTTGAAGCCTGTCATTGTAGGGTTTGCAAAAGTTGTATGACTGTTGAAGGTTGTGTGTTATGATTGGGCTAATTGCTCTGCAGTTTCTTTAATAAGAACTGGCTGGGAGTTCATCTTGGCAAGTAGCTGGGAGTTCATCTGAGCCAGTAGCTGGGAGTTCATCTGGGCCAGTAGCTTTGCTTTTGTTTATGTTTTCCAGTTGTTTAATTATTCCATTTAGTGCCAATTTCAAGGAGGGGGATATTGGGATACAAAAATTGTTTGGATAGGGTATTTTTCATGGGAGATTGCAGAACTAAATTGGTTGTTCAGGGCATTTGCTTTGTCACGATCATTTGTGATATATTTGTCATTTACTCAAGGTGGGGATGCCTATATTTTTTATAAAGCCCTAATGTAATCTAATTTGCAAATTAGTGACTTTGTTTTCATATACCAACTTTGGAATGAATTGTGTTTTAGGAGTTTCATATTATTTATCATCGTTATTGTTATTCAATAAGGATTCATGCTCCTTGTCTGCTTGCAGTCACACGAAGTCAGTGGACACAACAGCAACGGGATGCAGTCTTTCGGCAACTGGGTCATTGTGTAAACTTGTTGAAGGTTCCGAAGAAAGCTGATGTTGAAGAAGCCATTACTAAGGAGGATGTTTTAAGAGATATACCGTGGTATCGCATCAAAGACTTTGTGTATTACAAGATAACGTCTCGGAAGCTTCACTTCATGTAACTAGTTGTGTGATATGTCTTCACTTACCGATTTATTGATTCCTAGACATGGAGCCATCATTCTTCAATAGCCTTTGCTATGTGGTGATACGTGAACGCAGCTGTGTTGGTCAATGGGGGGTGTTTTTATGGTATGCACTAGTTACGTCATGTATATGTAGACGATGTATTCAGCAGGCAACTGAGCCATTGTGTAAACTTGTTGAAGTTGCCAGGAAGATGTTTTAAAATATATTGGTAGAATTATGAAAATGTACTAAGGCTTGGATTCACTTATTTTGGACATTTCCTGTTTGTGGTACTTATCTATATCAGAATGTACTTGTGGCCCTAATTATTGGAAAGCTTGCTTTGCAAACTTGTGCGAAGCCAAAAACGTTTTCACTTTTTATATTTTCAGTTTGGGGGCAACATGGCTTTGTGCACTTTTAGTAGCCTTACATTTGCAAACAGCTGACCTGACCATACAAGTAGGTCAACACACACACACATTAAGTAATAATTTTATATTATAAAATTAAATATTAATGAAGTTGCTTTCCAGGTGGAGATCCTGGTATACCAAGGGATATAATCATATATTTCTAATAAAGTTATTTTCTTTGACAGCATGTTTTGAATATTGGTTTTTTATAGGTTTCTGATATTATTTTGGTAAGCATAGTTATTGAACAGTGTCAATTTGTACAAAGTAAAATTTTAGTAACCAGTCGCATTATAATACATATATTATTTCATTTGGGATATATTATGTCATTCGACATTACAGTAACTATGCCATATATATATATATATATATATATTTATGTATGTATGTATGTGTGTATGTATATATATATATATATATATATATACATACACACATACATACATACATAATATATATATATATATATATTTATGTATGTATGTATGTATATATATATATATATATATATATATATATATATATATATATATATATATATATATATATATATATATATATATATATATATATATACGTATATATGTCCTTCACTCAGCACAATTGCTCATTCTCTTCGTCCCCCATCCCAACACTTGGTCTCCTTTCTATACACAGTATCGTAGGTTCGCCAATATTTCCATCCCCTCCTCCCCACATCCCCATGTCCAATCTCTCAATTCCTGATATTCGCATATCCTTCCTCCCAACATCCTCAATCCCATATTATCTCGTCCACAGTTCCGAAAAGAGCGTTTTTAGTGCGAATAAATATCATCATTACGCTATCCCCAACGTGTGCTGACATCTGGCGAGTAGTGAGATAACAACGACATATTCGCTGCAGTTGACGAGGAACTGCATGAGGACAAATTTAAGACATAATGACACAGCGAAATGTGCGTGTGTACATGCGTGCGTGCGTGCGTGAATACGCATGCATGCGCAACAGAGGGAGATAGGCCGACACACCAAAGATGCGACTGTAAGTGGACAGTTTCCACGACTGGGAAGTTTGAATTAATGTTATTTCCCATATCAATTTGTCAACCACCTCCTACGTCTTGTCTAACAGGATTAATGACAGACGTCATGTCGTCTACTTCGACCACCTGAAAGCTGTCAACAATTCCATGAATATATAAATGCATCTGGAATGACACTGCCAATATATTATCTCAGACTACATGAATGAATAATCTGGAAGCCTTATTGAATACTGTGGCATGTTCACCTTGCAATTTAAGTCCTATATTCTTGAGGTTTCTTGGCTTGTTTAATTAGACAAACTTGATTGAAGTCTTATTATTTTAATATTTCTGCCATTTTTCAAGGCCTTCGTCAGCGTACTGACTTCTGTAAGGAACGTCTCGGTTCGAGGCAGGTTCAAACTAGTGCTTATGCTGCTTCCCAGTGATGATGTAGACAAGTTATATATACCCCCGTATAGTTTAGATAGATTAGTGAGAACAAACGACGCATTTCAGATCCTGCTCACTGGAATGAGAAGGATCTAATTCTAATCTACTTTTTCTTCCCACTGTTAAGACAAATATAGGAACTATAGCTTTTTCAGTTGCTGCACCGACTCTGTGGAACTCACTCCCTGAGTCCATGTTAGTGTTAAGTATGTAGGAAATATAACAAATTTCACTATAAACTACAAACCCACCTGTTTAAATTTGCTTATCCTCCATAGCTCCCAGCGTACCAATCCAACTGTTTACAACTGGAACTGCTTATGAACTGTTTAACCCCTTTTGGTTTGGTGCGCTGCCGAGCTTGGATCTCCAGAGGATGCTAGCGCAATATAAGTATTTTATTTATTGTTACTATTATTTATTATAAATGGAATTTATAACACACAATATAGAGGCATAAGAGATAATCTGTGCGACAATATCAGTGCTGGAAGTGTGTGTGTGGTGAAGATTCCAGAAAAAAAATGCTACGGTCTGTTAGAGAAACAGCCAAAAGTTTCCGCAGTGCTATTTTGATGACATTAAATGTGGCGCAGCCGAAATGTAGTTTATAACTTTCACACAAACGAAATGTTCACGTCATTTTCCATGAATATTACCTTATATCTGACTGAGTAGTTCCAACTTGTAATTTGTTTCTGACTAATGCTAACTCTGTTCAATGGCAGCATTCCAAGTAGATATCACCTGCATGTAGCAGCTCAGGGCGCGCTTTTGGTTGCTGTGAGGGTAAAACAGGCCGTATCTACTTCTTGTGACGCGAACTAGTAAAGAAAGGACGCTTATTCGCAGAGCCAGGCGTAGCGAATTTAACATTATATGTCGCATGCGTAAATTGTGCCTAATAATTTTGAGTAAACTACTGCTGTAGGTGGTTTATTCTTCCGGGTGACGGGAATAGGACGTTGTGTGCTCACTTCAAAGGTCACGTCACACGCCCGTAGCGAAATCAGTCCGCTGACGAAGGCCGCGAGAAACGGCAGAACTATTCACAGATGTCAATCAAGTTTTTATGAGGTAAATTTATAACGTATGATGAAACAAGCCAAGAAACATGAATTTTTTATACACTCAAGGGCCTACAAATGTAGTGTTCTGCACATTAACCCAGGCATCGATAACAGGGCCCAGAAAAGAACACATTCATGCAACAAGTCAGTCAACTTCACATATTAAAAGCTATAATATTAAACTTGCACTACAACTAACGTCACATCTCTTTCTGCACCAAAACACGCGGCTGTTCCACGTAGGCTTATTTTGGATGTGGACATAAACTACGTCCAGACAATTCCAACACAACAACCATTGTCTATCTTATCTCTCACAACTTCCAAGGTGAACATGCCACGATACTCAATAAGGCTACATTCATGCACTCTGAGATAGTTATGTATTCGTATTGTTATTCCAGATACATTTACTTACTTATGGAATTGTTGACAGCTTTCATGTGGTCAAATTGGATGACACGACACCTGCCAACAATCTCGTTGGACCCGAGGTAGGAGATTGTTGACTGACTAATGTGGGAATTAACATCAATTAAATTTTCCCAGTTGTGGAAAACTGTCCTAGCAAAGTCTGGCCGTCTGTCTCCCTCTATTGCGTACGCATGCGTATACATGCACGCACGCACGCACGCACGCACGCACGCACGCACGCACGCACTACCGTAGATCAACTGCAGCAATTATGTTGTGAAGTCAATTATTCGTTGTTATCTCAGAACTCGCTAGATGTCAGCACGTGTTGGGGAATATACCGTCTTGATGAAGGATGGGCGAATATGGGGATGATGGATTTCAAATATTAGGAGAATTAGGAGAATTTGTGAAGGAGGAAGACCGACTGATTTAGACTATCGCAAGACCGACCGACCGACCGACCGACCGACCGACCGACCGACCGACCGACCGACCGACCGACCGACCGACCGACCGACCGACCGACCGACCGACCGACCGACCGACCGACCGACCGACCGACCGACCGACCGACCGACCGACCGACCGACCGACCGACCGACCGACCGACCGTAAGACCGACCGACCGACCGACCGTAAGACCGACCGACCGTAAGACCAACCGACCGACCGACCGACCGTAAGACCGACCGACCGTAAGACCGACCGACCGTAAGACCGACCGTAAGACCGACCGACCGACCGTAAGACCGACCGACCGACCGACCGTAAGACCGACCGACCGTAAGACCGACCGACCGACCGACCGACCGACCGACCGACCGACCGACCGACCGACCGACCGACCGACCGACCGACCGACCGACCGACCGACCGACCGACCGACCGACCGACCGACCGACCGACCGACCGACCGACCGACCGACCGACCGACCGACCGACCGACCGACCGACCGACCGACCGACCGACCGACCGACCGACCGACCGACCGACCGACCGACCGACCGACCGACCGACCGACCGACCGACATCGCGATCCACAAGTTCGTTGTTGTATCGACGTACCCTGTCTGATGTATTTACGATTCACCCCCCCTGGTTGTTGTAACAACGTACCCTGTTCACTCCAATACGAACTCGACTTCCCCAGGAAGCATTCAACCATGCTGCAGTTACTGCGCGAAGACATTCATTCACGTGTTCGTCACTGTCTATAGCCAGACATGTATTCGTTTATACAGTTGAGTGAACTGAAGCAACGCGGAGTGAACGAAATTGCCAAAAACCGGCAGCAAGAGGAATCGAACCCGGGTTCTCTCGTTTGAATGTTCTAACTACTACGTCACCCAGTGCCGGGTTAACCGAGGTACAGGGGGAACCATGGTACAGGGGGGACCATGGTACAGGGGGAACCGTGGTACAGGGGGAACCATGGTACAGGGGTAACCATGATACAGGGGGAACCGTGGTACAGGGGGAACCATGGTACAGGGGTAACCATGATACAGGGGGAACCGTGGTACAGGGGGAACCATGGTACAGGGGTAACCATGATACAGGGGGAACCGTGGTACAGGGGTAACCATGATACAGGGGAACCATGGTACAGGGGTAACCATGATACAGGGGGAACCGTGGTACAGGGGGAACCATGGTACAGGGGGAACAATGGTACAGGGGGAACCTAAGACCTAAGGCAGAACATCGTGAAAGCGGCACAAGCGAAACTGTCCCCGTCCACTGTTGTAGTGAGGCAGGGGTGTGAACGTGCGACCTCTCCCCCCCCCCCAGATACACAAGTGGTACACTCGTGCCAGCCCCCCTCCCCCGCACACACACACACACACACACACACACACACACACACACACACACACACACACACACACACACACACACACACACACACACACACACAAGTGGTACACTCGTGCCAGGCCTCCATACGCACGCACGCACGCACGCACACACAGACACAAAATCGTTAGAGTGTGTGTCCCCCGACGAGGGCTGGACAGACGCCTCGTCGTCTACTACGGGGCCGTCGGGCACCGTCTCTTCCAGCTGCAACGCGAGGAGCGTCCTCACCGCTTCGTAAATTCGTGGTGCGGCGCGTGCCCTTCATTGCGTCGAAAGATCGACAAGGGACGACTCCTCGGACGAGCTGGTTGATGTTGTGCCCTCCGGGATGCAACTTTAGAGCTCGTAGTTCGGCGCGGGCCAGGTTCTGCAGCTCCTCGTCGGACCATGAGGCCGACGAGTGGTATCGCTCGCCAACCCCGTCTCCCACAGGGTTGCGTAGGTCTCTTCTCTTTGGTGGGGAAGCGGTCCCCACCTCGATTGGAGTCCCGGCCCCCTGGGTGTCAGGGTGGTCGCCGGCGCCAACTCGCCGGCCTGCTCATGAGCCGTTGGGAGTCCGGCCGGGGAGTCGTCAGATTGAGTACTGGTAGCTTGGGCGGGCGGGGGCTGGTCAGGCGCACGACCCCTCAGCCTATCGCAAACGGCGATATAGGCTGCCGTGCGCCGAACGCTCTTTAAAGCATCCAGCGACCTCTGAGTAAACAGTGCCACGAGTTCAAAGTTTACGTTCGTTGCCCCCGCCTCAAGGAGCCAGATCTCTTCCCTCGCCACCAGCACCCTTTCATCGTGGCTCCTCCGGGCCTTCCTCACGTTCGGCACATGCATATGGTGGTACTCCAGAGCGTGAGCTTTCCTCTGGTGGAGTGACAGACCCCTCTGAGAATTAAAGGGCCTGCCACACCTGGCACACGTTAGGCGACCCTCGTTAAAGGCCCCTTCCTCACTGCCGTCACCAACACTGGCTGCGCTTTTAGAGGCAGCGACCTCCGTAAAATGTACTTCGCTCGTATCACTTTCTGTAATATAGAGATAATCTTTCGCGCACTACGACTCTGCTAGGAACCCTGCCCAACAGGTCAGAACGTTTGGCTTGGTTCAAAGAACCAGTTACCAGGTTGGACCACGTGGAGGTATTCTGATAGCCCCAACCCGAATCGTTGAAGTATGACGCACGTCAACAAATTACACACACGCGTCACCCGCCTGATTGTAACTGAGTACACAGACGCGCTCGTGGAATGACTAGACCGTCACACGTGGCTGACTTCTGACGCCGGGCGTTTAGCGGCGAGATTAGATCAGAGAATCTGTCAACAGCCGACACGCGACGCCCTCTCTCTCTCTCTCTCTGTTCAGAACACAAAGCATTATTAATTGGATTCATATATATATATATATATATATATATATATATATATATATATATATATATATATATATATATATATATATATATATATATATATATATATATTGTATTTGGTATAGCGCCAAATCCTGGCAGAGCGCAGTGCTCTTGCCGGTTGATATGGGCGCACGAGTTCACACAGATACACTGGCGCTTCATCGTGCATGACTTTGTATGTAAGTACCAGTATCTTGAAATCGATTCTGCATGCCACAGGCAGTCAGTGACGTTCTTGTAACAGGGGCCTGGCACTGTCGCTACGTGGACGACGCAGAATCAATCTGGCAGCCGAATTGTGTATTCGTTGCAGACACGCGATGTTAACTACAGACGTGTCGTATAAGAGTGCATTGCAGTAGTCATGATGTGATGATGGCATTGACTACGCATTCCTTTGTCGGTTTGGCTAAAAAAAACGGCTGATTTGATTGATGTGGCGGAGGTAGAATGAGCATGCGCTGACGGTTTGAGACACTTGCTTTTTCATATTTCTAAGTGCCTGTCAATGAAGACACCGATATTTCGAACACATCGGGAAGGTGTGATTGAATAAATACCAACGCGAATCATACTGCGGTCAAAGAGTGCAGCCGCAGACTTGGGTGCGGTTGGAAGATGCTGAGTCTTCCTCTTCCTAATAGGAATGTTGTTGCAAATGTGGTTCACAATGTCACTCACTCTTGTTAAACAAAGCAGATGTGTGCTATTAAAAAATACAAGAGATTCTTACTGTGTTCGCAAGATGAATGAAGCAGTGCTTGCTAGTTTCTTGTTTGCTATAGTGAGGGTAACAGTCAGAAGTCAAGAGCTGCACAGAGGGTTCCCTGTAGGCATCATCAGTCATTGTCTGCTCGTATTGTATACTTATCACACATTGCTTGTTCGTTTATTGTAATTTTCTTGTAACAATTGGGTTAAATTATATCATGCAGAACCAGCTCGGGCTGAATAGTCGAGAGACGTGCGCAGCGGAGGGCGAGCTGGAGCGTCGTGTGAGGGCGTGGTCGACTTGAGTGGCAGGAAAGCACTGACACATGAACGGCAGGAAAGCACGGACACGTGAACGGCAGGAAAGCACGGACACAAGACATGAACGGCAGGAAAGCACGGACACATGAATTGCAGGAAAACACGGACACATAAACGGCAGGAAAGCACGGACACGTGAACGGCAGGAAAGCACGGACACATGAAAGGCAGGAAAGCATGGACACATGAACAGCAGGAAAGCACGGACACATGAACGGCAGGAAAGCACAGACACATGAACGGCAAGAAAGCACGGACACGTGAACGACAGGAAAGCACGGACACATGAACGGCAAGAAAGCACGGACACATGAACGACAGGAAAGCACGGACACATGAACGGCAGGAAAGCACGGATACATGAACAGCAGGAAAGCACAGACACATGAACGACAGGAAAGCACAGCCACATGAACGGCAGGAAAGCACGGACACATGAACGACAGGAAAGCACGGACACATGAACGGCAAGAAAGCACGGACAAGTGAACCGCAGGAAAGCACGGACACATGAACGGCAGGAAAGCACGGACACATGAACGGCCGGAAAGAACGGACACATGAACGGCAGGAAAGCACGGACACATGATGGGCAGGAAAGCACGGACACATGAACGGCATGAAAGCACGGACACGTGAACGGCAGGAAATCACGGACACGTGAACGGCAGGAAAGCACGGACACATGAACGGCAGGAAAGCACGGACAGATGAACGGCAGGAAAGCACGGACACGTAAACGACAGGAAAGCACGGACACATGAACGGCAGGAAAGCACGGACACATGTACGGCAGGAAAGCACGGACACGTGAACGGTAGGAATGCACGGACACACGAACGGCAGGAAAGCACGGACACGTGAACGGCAGGAAAGCACGGACACATGAACGACAGGAAAGCACGGACAGATGAACGGCAGGAAAGCACGGACACATGAACGGCAGGAAAGCACGGACACATGAACGACAGGAAAGCACGGATGTGTCGAGGGGTGCTGTGGCACAAGTAGTGTGTGTGTGTCGTGTTCCGGCGATGGGTGAATCGTTTCCGAGCGATATTTGAATCGTATTCTAGCGATAGGTGAATCGCTTTCGAGCGATAATGTAAATCGTTTTCATTTATTTCATTATATTCGCAATGTGGCGAGGTTTTGGTTATTATTTATTTATTTGTTTTAGTAATTATGAAATTCTATATGTATGTATTGTATACATTCAATAATGTAATGTAAATAAAACACGTTAACTGGCTATTGTAGTTTCAATTGTATTATATTATACACGACCATTGCGCGACAGTGTCACACTGCGTGTCCTGAAAGAACTCGCGGCTGTCAAACATCGGTCACGTGAACAGAGCATAACGTGAACAAAACTGATCCAAATACACCCATCGTAAATTTGAGAAGGGCAGCATATATTGCGAACACTGTTGACAATTCTCAGTAACATTAATTCAATCTTCCCAGTTGCGTACGTGTCAACCTGAGATGATCAAAACGAGATTATTAGCCACTCGACGCTGCCCCGCGCAAGACCTGCTGCCTCGCACCTGATCGCCTCGCACCTGGTCGCCTCGCACCTGATCGCCTCGCACCTGGTCGCCTCGCACGCACGCACGCACGCACGCACGCACGCACGCACGCACGCACGCACGCACGCACGCACGCACACACACACACACACACACACACACACACACACACACACACACACATGAAATGGCGTAGATTTCAATCTCACCGTCGGATATTTTTTGTGTATGTTACGAATTACGTAAGAGTTGATAATTATGCAGTTGTTAAAAGTGTCCACTCAAATTCCAAGTTGTGTCTGTCTGCCTCACCATGTTACGCACGCTCGCTAACACGTACGAATCCACGCACCAACGCAGGCTCGCACGCATCTACGCATCCACGCACGCACAGAAGCACGTACGTATCCACGCTGGCTGGCACCACGCATGTGTTGGGAGGAGGAACCAGTGAAAGTGGGGAATAGGGAGAAAAGGTGTTGAGAGGAGGGACAAGTAAATGTGGGGAGTAGGAAGATCATGTGTTGGGAGGAGGAACCAGTGAATGTGGGGAGTAGGAAGATCATGTGTTAGGAGGAGGAACCAGTGAAAGTGGGGAATAGGGATAAAAGGTGTTGGGAGGAGGAACCAGTGAAAGTGGGGTATAGAGAGAAAACGGGTTGGGATGAGGGACCAGTGAATGTGGGGAGTAGGAAGATCATGTGTTGGGAGGAGGAACCAGTGAAAGTGGGGAATAGGGAGAAAAGGTGTTGGGAGGAGGAACCAGTGAAAGTGGGGAATAGGGAGAAAATGTGTTGGGAGGAGGAACCAGTGAATGTGTGAATGGTGTCATTGTGTGGCTGGCGGTGACATAACGTGCCGTGCGGTGACTTGCGGTGACATGATGTGACTTCATGTGACATGAAGTGACGTTTGGTGACATGAAGTGACGAGTGGCGACACAAAGTATTTGCTGGATCGGATAAATCCGTGAGCAAATTTAAGCAACACAGAAAAACGTCCTTCATTAAGATGACATGTCAATATAGCGATGTGTGTCTTTTGGGATTTATTGATTCTTGTTTACAAACATATATGTCGCATTCTAGTTGCAACTCGTTTCGAATAATTCGATCCTCCGTTGCCTGCGCGTGTCGCCTCGACCACTCCGCCGTGGCCGTCAGAGGGCGCCAACGTCCATCGTAGACCGAGGTAGTTCTATAGAAGACGCTCTCAGCTTGCAGATCTTAGGGGCCATCCATAAAGTACGTCACGCTCGGTAGGTGGGGTGACCGGGTAAGTGTTACGGAGCATTGCATGGCTGGGGGTGTCTTGGCGATCTTAGGGGTCATCCATAAATTACGTCACGCTCGGTGGGTGGGGTGACCGGGTAAACGTTACGGAGCATTACATGGCTGGGGGTATCTTGGCGATCGCTACGTTCGTTATTAAGACACTTTTTTGCTCGTCCAGCTGGTGATTTCAGACTGATGGCATTGATTGCTATGTCAGTTTTGGGTATATTTGGGGTATATTTTAACATAATTCAAAAGGAAAGGGAAAGCCGGCTGTACCGTGTATCAATGAAATCTGTGAAGACGCGAAAAGGTGAATATATGATGAAAATAAAAGGTGAAAAATAGATGTATGCATATTAGGTGGGGGTGTACAGGCCAAAATTAAACATTTGATATTTGCATAATAGATGGGAACTTTTTCAAAACAAGCGTAGCTTTAGGGGGGTACACGCCAGCGCTACGAAGCGGGACAAGGGGTGGGTATCAAAGAAGTTAAAAAATGCGTGACGTATTTTAAGGATGGCCCCTTATCTTGCCGGAGTCAATGTCACATCCATTATCTGTTGGCGATACGACAGACCGCCCGCGTCCAACAACGTCACCACATCGAGGGAACATGTCAAGATCTTATCAGTTGTCGAGCTACACAATCAAGTAATCGCAGGATATTGTTGATGCTCTCCCTACAAGAAAGGTGGACGGCGATATAACAAGGGAGAGCAACCCTAGTCACCCGTGCTATAGCGAGGGAGAGCAAGCCTAGTCACCCGTGCTATAGCGAGGGAGAGCAACCCTAGTCACCCGTGCTATAGCGAGGGAGAGCAAGCCTAGTCACCCGTGCTATAGCGAGGGAGAGCAACCCTAGTCACCCGTGCTATAGCGAGGGAGAGCAAACCTAGTCACCCGTGCTATCGCGAGGAAGAGCAAGCCTAGTCACCCATGCTATAGCGAGGGAGAGCAAGCCTAGTCACCCGTGCTATAGCAAGGGAGAGCAAGCCTAGTCACCCGTGCTGTAGCGAGGGAGAGCAAGCCTAGTCACCCGTGCTATAGCAAGGGAGAGCAAGCCTAGTCACCCGTGCTGTAGCGAGGGAGAGCAAGCCTAGTCACCCGTGCTATAGCGAGGGAGAGCAAGCCTAGTCACCCGTGCTATCAAATATAGCAAGGGAGAGCAAGCCTAGTCACCCGTGCTATCAAATATAGCGAGGGAGAGCAAGCCTAGTCACCCGTGCTATCAAATATAGCGAGGGAGGGCAAGCCTAGTCACCCGTGCTATCAAATATAGCAAGGGAGAGCAAGCCTAGTCACCCGTGCTATCAAATCAAATATAGCGAGGGAGGGCAAGCCTAGTCACCCGTGCTGTCAAATAGTGGCGCAACGAAAAAGTACGGTACAAATCAAAACATTTCCGCCAAGGGGGGCAGTGCCCCCATAAACACGTCACTGCTTAAAACATATCATCGCTGTTGTTCAAACGATGTCAATTTAATTATTCAGATAACACGAAGAATATATATATATATATATATATATATATATATATATATATATATATATATATATATATATATATATATATATATATATATATATATATATATATATATATATATATACGCACCCACGCACGCACCCATGCACTCACGTACGCACGCGCGCGCGGACGCACACGCACGCACGCAATACGTCCTCGGTACATTATCAATACACGCTGGATGCTTCACAAATCACTGAAGCGTGTCAACAAACTACGCGACACGCGTCACCTCGCCTGACTAACTGTGTACACAGACGCGCGCTCGTGGAATGACTAGACGAGATTAGATCGGAGAATCTGTCAACAGCCGACACGCGACGCTCTGACAGAAACAAGCTCTCGCTGTCTGACCACAGAACACAGAACATTACTAATTGGATTCCTTATTAATTTCCCAACGAGATCCTTATTGCACCATTAACCAAAATGTGAAACTTGTAAGAGATTCTGAATTAACAATGTGGGTGTATATCAATATGTCAGGTATTATACGGGAGATTCTGAATTTGACTAAGGGTGCTTGGTTAGTTAATCATGTAAGGAGAACATTTGCACGTATTATTTGGCAGCATGTATTTTGTTTAATTTCACCAAATGGTGAATGTTAATGAACTTCGTGTCCACTGCTGTACACTGTTTCTAACAAATGGTGAATGTTAAGTAACTTCGTGTCTACTGCTGTAGACTGTTTCTAACAAATGGTGAATGTTAAGTAACTTCGTGTCTACTGCTGTACACTGTTTCTAACAAATGGTGAATGTTAAGTAACTTCGTGTCTACTGCTGTACACTGTTTCTAACAAATGGTGAATGTTAAGTAACTTCGTGTCTACTGCTGTAGACTGTTTCTAACAAATGGTGAATGTTAAGTAACTTCGTGTCTACTGCTGTACACTGTTTCTAACAAATGGTGAATGTTAAGAAACTTCGTGTCTACTGCTGTACGCTGTTTCTAACAAATGGTGAATGTTAAGTAACTTCGCGTCTACTGCTGTACACTGTTTCTAACAAATGGTGAATGTTAAGTAACTTCGCGTCTGCTGCTGTACACTGTTTCTAACAAATGGTGAATGTTAAGTAACTTCGTGTCTGCTGCTGTACACTGTTTCTAACAAATGGTGAATGTTAAGTAACTTCGTGTCTACTGCTGTACACTGTTTCTAACAAATGGTGAATGTCAAGTAACTTCGTGTCTACTGCTGTACACTGTTTCTAACAAATGGTGAATGTCAAGTAACTTCGTGTCTGCTGCTGTACACTGTTTCTAACAAATGGTGAATGTTAAGTAACTTCGTGTCTGCTGCTGTACACTGTTTCTAACAAATGGTGAATGTTAAGTAACTTCGTGTCTGCTGCTGTACACTGTTTCTAACAAATTGTGAATGTTAAGTAACTTCGTGTCTACTGCTGTACACTGTTTCTAACAAATTGTGAATGTTAAGTAACTTCGTGTCTACTGCTGTACACTGTTTCTAACAAATGGTGAATGTCAAGTAACTTCGTGTCTACTGCTGTACACTGTTTCTAACAAATGGTGAATGTTAAGTAACTTCGTGTCTGCTGCTGTACACTGTTTCTAACAAATGGTGAATGTTAAGTAACTTCGTGTCTACTGCTGTACACTGTTTCTAACAAATGGGGAATGTTAAGTAACTTCGTGTCTGCTGCTGTAGACTGTTTCTAACAAATGGTGAATGTTAAGTAACTTCGTGTCTACTGCTGTACACTGTTTCTAACAAATGGTGAATGTTAAGTAACTTCGTGTCTGCTGCTGTACACTGTTTCTAACAAATGGTGAATGTTAAGTAACTTCGTGTCTGCTGCTGTACACTGTTTCTAACAAATGGTGAATGTTAAGTAACTTCGTGTCTACTGCTGTACACTGTTTCTAACAAATGGGGAATGTTAAGTAACTTCGTGTCTGCTGCTGTACACTGTTTCTAACAAATGGTGGATGTTAAGTAACTTCGTGTCTACTGCTGTAGACTGTTTCTAACAAATGGTGAATGTTAAGTAACTTCGTGTCTACTGCTGTACACTGTTTCTAACAAATGGTGAATGTTAAGTAACTTCGTGTCTACTGCTGTACACTGTTTCTAACAAATGGTGAATGTCAAGTAACTTCGTGTCTACTGCTGTACACTGTTTCTAACAACAAACCATTGTTTTTGCAAATTTAAAGACAAGGTCAGAAGCGGATAAATGAAATACGACAACAACAACTGTGAAGAGACGAGTGCGACAGGGACGTGTGTTGTCACCAGCACTCGTTGAGATGTACACCCATCTTATATAATCTGTGTAGGATGATGATGATGGTGGGGATGATGATGATGGCGGCGGTGATGCTAGTGATGATGGTGATGATGATGGTGGTGGTGATGGTGGTGATGATGATAATGGTGGTGATGATGATGATGGTGATGATGATGATGATGGTGGTGGTGGGGATGATGATGATGGCGGCGGTGATGCTAGTTATGATGGTGATGATGATGATGGTGGTGATGATGATGATGATGGTGGTGGTGATGATGATGATGGTGGTGATGATGATGATGGTGGTGGTGGTTATGATGATGATGGTGGTGGTGGTGGTGGTGATGATATATATTCGCCTGCAGCCCCCCGCCAGCATGGTGGACATGTCTACTATAAGGACTGAGAGCCCCTACAAAGGGTTGAGGACAGCGCCTCACGCTGTATGTTAAAACTGTCCTGGAACCAACTGGAACAGAAGAAGCTTTTGCCGAGTATTAGGATTCAAAAAAGGCACTTTTATTTATGTCGTTTATAAGACACCCTTGAGATAATCTGTGCGATAAAACGAGTGCTGGGAATGTGTCCATTAGTGTGCGTGTGGTGCAGACTCCAGAAACATGCTACGGTCTGTTACAGAAACATTCATGCCAAAAGTTTTCGTAGAACTATTTTGACGATATTAAATATATCGCAGGCGATATGTAGCTAGTTACTTTCACACACAGGAAACGTACACTCCATTTGTAATTAATGTCACTATATATCTGGTTGATTAGTGACAATTTGTCAATCCTTTCTGAATAATGCTAAGTTGCTAACACTGTTCAATTGCAGCACGTATTTCTGTCTTGTAGATATTAGCTTCAAAATGCAGCCCAAGACCCCATTAGCCGCTCAGAGCATGTTGTGGTCGCTGCGATGGTAAAACAGGCCGTGTCTACTTCTTGCCGTGCGGACACTGCTAATAAGAGAGGACGCTTATTCACACAGCCAGGCTTAGCGAATTTAACATTATATGTAGCACGCATAAATTGTGTCTACAATCATTTCGAGTACGCCTAATTAAAGATGTACATATGGTTTCTTCTTCGTGTGACGGGAAAATGACGATGTGTGCTTCAAGTGACTTTTCGGAGGATTTGTTGATGATAAAAATCAAGGAAGCAATTAACATTAATCGAACAAAATGTGCCGTGAACAAAAAAAGTCGGCAAGGAGCCTCCACCAGTCCCTCTCCAGTTTGTGTCACATGACCCTGGTCCGCTGACGAAGGCCGTGAGAAACGCAGATATATTCAGAACTAGGAAGCAAGTTTTTGCCAGGTAAGTAATGTCTAAAGAAACAAACCAAGAAACCTGAATGTGATGACGAGAGGCCCTCCCTCCCGCTCCCTCATCTCTCCCCCTCGTTCCCTCCTTCCCTCCCTCCCTCCGTACTTCCAAATCCTCCATACCTCCCTCCCTCCCTCCATCCCTCCCTCTACCATCTTCCCTCCCTCCCTCCCTCCCTCCCTCCCTCCCTCCCTCCCTCCCTCCCTCCCTCCCTAAGATTGGAGTTAAATGCCACAGAACGTTACTGAACATTTTATTAGAAAGAAGTTTCCCTTTAACATCATCAGCATGATAATTATGCTGAAAAAAGAAAAACTTTTTTATTTATGACAACTTTTAAAAAACGCTTAATCATGTCTTCCTTTACAATGCCATCGCACATGAAACAGTGCCAGGCTTCACTACTGTCATTAATCATGTCTTCCTTTACAATGTCATCGCACATGAAACAGTGCCAGGCTTCACTACTGTCATTAATCATGTCTTCCTCTACAATGTCATCGCACATGAAACAGTGCCAGGCTTCACTACTGTCATTAATCATGTCTTCCTCTACAATGTCATCGCACACGAAACAGTGCCAGGCTTCACTACTGTCATTAATCATGTCTTCCTCTACAATGTCATCGCACACGAAACAGAGCCAGGCTTCACTACTGTCATTAATCATGTCTTCCTCTACAATGTCATCGCACACGAAACAGTGCCAGGCTTCACTACTGTCATTAATCATGTCTTCCTCTACAATGTCATCGCACACGAAACAGTGCCAGGCTTCACTACTGTCATTAATCATGTCTTCCTTTACAATGTCATCGCACACGAAACAGTGCCAGGCTTCACTACTGTCATTAATCATGTCTTCCTTTACAATGTCATCGCACACGAAACAGTGCCAGGCTTCACTACTGTCATTATTCATGTCTTCCTTTACAATGTCATCGCACACGAAACAGTGCCAGGCTTCACTACTGTCATTAATCATGTCTTCCTTTACAATGTCATCGCACACGAAACAGTGCCAGGCTTCACTACTGTCATTAATCATGTCTTCCTTTACAATGTCATCGCACACGAAACAGTGCCAGGCTTCACTACTGTCATTAATCATGTCTTCCTTTACAATGTCATCGCACATGAAACAGTGCCAGGCTTCACTACTGTCATTAATCATGTCTTCCTTTACAATGTCATCGCACAGGAAACAGTGCCAGGCTTCACTACTGTCATTATTCATGTCTTCCTTTACAATGTCATCGCACACGAAACAGTGCCAGGCTTCACTACTGTCATTAATCACATCTTCCTTTACAATGTCATCGCACACGAAACAGTGCCAGGCTTCACTACTGTCATTAATCACGTCTTCCTTTACAATGTCATCGCACACGAAACAGTGCCAGGCTTCACTACTGTCATTAATCATGTCTTCCTTTACAATGTCATCGCACACGAAACAGTGCCAGGCTTCACTACTGTCATTAATCATGTCTTCCTTTACAATGTCATCGCACACGAAACAGTGCCAGGCTTCACTACTGTCATTAATCATGTCTTCCTTTACAATGTCATCGCACACGAAACAGTGCCAGGCTTCACTACTGTCATTAATCATGTCTTCCTTTACAATGTCATCGCACACGAAACAGTGCCAGGCTTCACTACTGTCATTAATCATGTCTTCCTTTACAATGTCATCGCACACGAAACAGTGCCAGGCTTCACTACTGTCTTTCTCAATTCTTCTCTGTTTCCAACTTGCCGTATCCTGTTTGCTGGGCGCCCTTGTGTCTTAGTTCTTGTGTCTTAGTTCTTGTGTCTTAGTTCTTGTGTCTTAGTTCTTGTGTCTTAGTTCGCTGGAGCAGGACTTTCTCTCTCTTTTCTTAGTCCTTGTTTCTTTGATCTGAGAGGACTGTTCAGACATCTCACTAACCTGCCAAGTGAATGAGATGGGTGTTGCTGTGAGGGGGCGGTGCAGGCACACTTTGCTGTGAGGGGGCGGTGCAGGCACACTTTGCTGTGAGGGGGCGGTGCAGGCACACTTTCCAATTTTCCTCCGTCCGTATGACTAGGAGATTTCGCAACGATAAATTCGTAGTGTCCGACAAGAATAGGGACTCGTATTGGTGTGTACTGTACAAGAATAGGGACTCGTATTGGTGTGTACTGTACAAGAATAGGGACTCGTATTGGTGTGTACTGTACAAGAATAGGGACTCGTATTGGTGTGTACTGTACAATAATAGGGACTCGTGTTGGTGTGTACTGTACAAGAATAGGGACTCGTATTGGTGTGTACTGTACAAGAATAGGGACTCGTATTGGTGTGTACTGTACAAGAATAGGGGTCTTATTTGGGAATACGTCTTCCCGATACACGAAGACGGTATCGTGGTGAGTGTTTAATGATTGATCTTTTGAGCACTTTGTTTGTTGCTGTAATTTCAAATTCCCCTACCATAGCGATTGGATGTGATATCAAAGGTATTCTGCTGGTGAAGAGGCCTCACCTTCAAGCCTCACATTCAACACCGATATATCCATCAATGTGTTCACACATGAACTGAATGGCTGTAGCCCTCAAGGCGTTTGTTTGAAACATTTCATTGATTTGTATCATTTGATCGCTAAGAAAGCCTATGAAACCTCTCACAGCTGTTTGAAGGGCGGGATTCGTGCTAATCACTACACTGCGGAAAAGGCGTCCATCGGGTATGGCAGGGATTACAACTCTAGATGCTGGACACGTAGGCCTATCATAGATTGAGGGCCTGTCACAGATTGAGGGCTTACCACTGGTTGAGGGCCTACCAAAAGTTGAGGGCCTACCACATATTAAGAGCCAATTGGAAACTGAGCGCCAATTGGAAACTATACACACACACATACACACACACGCGCGCGCGCGCGCGAACACAAATACGAGCACGCGCGCACGCGCGCACGCACGCACGCACGCACGCACACGCACGCACGTACCTAAATAAAAGGCAATTAATTAATAGAGCATTAAATTGCATATAAATAAATACAGCATAAATCAGTATTAAATTATGAACATTTCATTGCATGTAAATAAATATAATACAAATTTGTATTACATTAAGAGCATTAAATTGCATATAAATAAATGAAAAAGTGAGTATTAAATGTAGGGCATTGAATTGCGTGCACACAAGTAAAGAAATAAAAAGTAGGTTTTTGTGTTAATTACAAGTAAAAAGTGGAAGATTTTAAAATAAAGTCGTGATCAGGTCTACTGCCAGTAGACCTGATGCACCTCCATATGGTATAAAAGAGTTCTTAAATCTACATCGAGGCACAGTGTACTTGCAGTTACTGCGGGTTGCGTGTGTACGTTCCCTGTTTGCATGTTCGCAAATAGAGTTCTGCAGTGTTTCCCCCCGGTCTGCCAGTGTTTCCCCCCGGTCTGCCAGTGTTTCCCTCCGGTCTGCCAGTGTTTCCCCCAGGTCTGCCAGTGTTTCCCTCCGGTCTGCCAGTGTTTCCCTCCGGTCTGCCAGTGTTTCCCTCCGGTCTGCCAGTGTTTCCCCCCGGTCTGCCAGTGTTTCCCTCCGGTCTGCCAGTGTTTCCCTCCGGTCTGCCAGTGTTTCCCCCCGGTCTGCCAGTGTTTCCCCCAGGTCTGCCAGTGTTTCCCCCCGGTCTGCCAGTGTTTCCCTCCGGTCTGCCAGTGTTTCCCTCCGGTCTGCCAGTGTTTCCCTCCGGTCTGCCAGTGTTTCCCCCCGGTCTGCCAGTGTTTTCCCCAGGTCTGCCAGTGTTTCCCTCCGGTCTGCCAGTGTTTCCCTCCGGTCTGCCAGTGTTTCCCCCCGGTCTGCCAGTGTTTCCCCCCGGTCTGCCAGTGTTTCCCCCAGGTCTGCCAGTGTTTCCCCCCGGTCTGCCAGTGTTTCCCCCCGGTCTGCCAGTGTTTCCCTCCGGTCTGCCAGTGTTTCCCTCCGGTCTGCCAGTGTTTCCCCCAGGTCTGCCAGTGTTTCCCTCCGGTCTGCCAGTGTTTCCCTCCGGTCTGCCAGTGTTTCCCTCCGGTCTGCCAGTGTTTCCCTCCGGTCTGCCAGTGTTTCCCCAGGTCTGCCAGTGTTTCCTCCGGTCTGCCAGTGTTTCCCCGGTCTGCCAGTGTTTCCCCCGGTCTGCCAGTGTTTCCCCGGTCTGCCAGTGTTTCCCAGTCTGCCAGTGTTTCCCCCGGTCTGCCAGTGTTTCCCCCGGTCTGCCAGTGTTTCCCCGGTCTGCCAGTGTTTCCCTCCGGTCTGCCAGTGTTTCCCCGGTCTGCCAGTGTTTCCCCCGGTCTGCCAGTGTTTCCCCCGGTCCGCCAGTGTTTCCTCTCGGTCTGCCAGTGTTTCCCCCGGTCCGCCAGTGTTTCCTCTCGGTCTGCCAGTGTTTCCCCCGGTCTGCCAGTGTTTCCCCCGGTCTGCCAGTGTTTCCTCCCGGTCTGCCAGTGTTTCCCTCCGGTCTGCCAGTGTTTCCCTCCGGTCTGCCAGTGTTTCCCTCCAGGTCTGCCAGTGTTTCCCCCGGTCTGCCAGTGTTTCCCCCCGGTCTGCCAGTGTTTCCCCCGGTCCGCCAGTGTTTCCTCTCGGTCTGCCAGTGTTTCCCCCGGTCCGCCAGTGTTTCCTCTCGGTCTGCCAGTGTTTCCCCCGGTCTGCCAGTGTTTCCCCCGGTCTGCCAGTGTTTCCTCCCGGTCTGCCAGTGTTTCCCCCGGTCTGCCAGTGTTTCCCCCGGTCTGCCAGTGTTTCCCCCGGTCTGCCAGTGTTTCCCCCAGGTCTGCCAGTGTTTCCCTCCGGTCTGCCAGTGTTTCCCTCCGGTCTGCCAGTGTTTCCCTCCGGTCTGCCAGTGTTTCCCCCCGGTCTGCCAGTGTTTCCCTCCGGTCTGCCAGTGTTTCCCCCCGGTCTGCCAGTGTTTCCCCCAGGTCTGCCAGTGTTTCCCTCCGGTCTGCCAGTGTTTCCCCCCGGTCTGCCAGTGTTTCCCCCCGGTCTGCCAGTGTTTCCCTCCGGTCTGCCAGTGTTTCCCCCCGGTCTGCCAGTGTTTCCCCCCGGTCTGCCAGTGTTTCCCTCCGGTCTGCCAGTGTTTCCCCCCGGTCTGCCAGTGTTTCCCGCCGGTCTGCCAGTGTTTCCCTCCGGTCTGCCAGTGTTTCCCCCCGGTCTGCCAGTGTTTCCCCCCGGTCTGCCAGTGTTTCCCTCCGGTCTGCCAGTGTTTCCCTCCGGTCTGCCAGTGTTTCCCCCCGGTCTGCCAGTGTTTCCCCCCGGTCTGCCAGTGTTTCCCTCCGGTCTGCCAGTTGTGATTCCCGATGTGACGATGACTTCGGCGTAAGACACATTTCGGTTATGCGCACTGCTCGTCTTTGTATGGATTCGAGCCGCTTCGTTTGCTGTTTAGTTAAACTCGTGTGCCACACCTGGCAAGCGTACTCGACCACTGATCGGACCAGTGATGTGTAAATGTTAACGAGGTGGTGGGATTCAACTCCAGCTCGGTTGAGCAGTATTATGAAGTATAGTCGTTGCGATGCTTTGCCGGTTATTTCGTCAATGTGGGATTGCCACTTTAAATCAGCTGTTAGTGTGACACCCAGTAGTCGCGTTGACTTCACTTGTTCGGTGGGTCTATCGTTGATGGTTAGCGGCGGGATGTCTAACGGTGATCTCTTGAAACAGATGCGTAGCTCCTTCGTCTTATCGTAATTGAGCGCCATTTTGTTGTTCGCCGTCCACTGCGCGACTTGCTGCTGTTTGTAGTGAGCTATTGTGGCCGCAGCGTGAACACTTTTCCCGTATAGTGCATCGACATATTTCACATGTCCACAGGAGGTTTGTTCGTCGTTTATGTGGTGTATAAAGCCGATAGGGTAGAACAGTGTTCCTAGTGGAACACCTGTGTTGATAGTAGTGACATCCGATTCCACGTTGCCCACAGCCTACAGGTAGAATAGTGTTCCTAGTGGAACACCTGTGTTGATAGTAGTGACATCCGATTTCACGTTGCCCACAGCCTACAGGTAGAATAGTGTTCCTAGTGGAACACCTGTGTTGATAGTAGTGACATCCGATTTCACGTTGCCGATCTCTACTCGCTGTTTCCGTTGGCCCAGGAAAGATAGTTAGTTTCTTCGAACCAAAAGGTCACAGACCACAATAAATGAGGATTGCACGTGATGAGTGATTTTTTTCCGAGCACTTCGGATACGTTAGTAAAGTTGATGTTTTCTGTACTACTGCAATAGATATTTCGTTTGATTGCAATGAACACTGAACAGACGCTGACCGCTCGCGTACACCTCAATGAACACTGAACAGACCCTGACCGCTCACGCACACCTCAATGAACACTGAACAGACGCTGACCGCTCGTGTATCACCTCACTGGCTATTCTGTGGAACGCACCAACATTTCAGAATCAGTCCCCGGGCTGGGTCGAAATTGACGGGTATCCGCTTTGGGTGGGTTTTTTGTGCTGTGAACCAATGTAAAACTGAATGTGGATCTCATCCCAAAATTTTATATATGTATCTAGACAAGTATCATTTCCGTCTAGGTTTGTCTGTTGCTGTCTACTAGGCACACATACTAGGTGTGCCACACTATTGTCACTAATACTGATTATTAGATTGCATCTCACATATTCTTGCTTGATGTTGCCTAGGTGAGGTGCAGCTTTAGTGTGGCGTAGGCCTACCACTCAAGGGCCTACTCACCCTGCATTATCTAGACCTACCGCTATACGCCCTAGGACCTACTCACCATGCATTGTCTAGACCTACCGCTATACGCCCTAGGACCTACTCACCATGCATTGTCTAGACCTACCGCTATACGCCCTAGGACCTACTCACCATGCATTGTCTAGACCTACCGCTATACGCCCTAGGACCTACTCACCATGCATTGTCTAGACCTACCGCTATACGCCCTAGGACCTACTCACCATGCATTGTCTAGACCTACCGCTATACGCCCTAGGACCTACTCACCATGCATTGTCTAGACCTACCGCTATACGCCCTAGGACCTACTCACCATGCATTGTCTAGACCTACCGCTATACGCCCTAGGACCTAATCACCGTGCATTGTCTAGACCTACCGCTATACGCCCTAGGACCTACTCACCTTGCATTGTATAGACCTACCGCTATACGCCCTAGGACCTACTCACCATGCATTGTCTAGACCTACCGCTATACGCCCTAGGACCTACTCACCATGCATTGTCTGGGCCTACCGCTATACGCCCTAGGACCTATTCACCGTGCATTATCTAGACCTACCGCTATACGCCCTAGGACCTACTCACCATGAATTGTTTGGGCCTATTGCTATACGCCCTAGGACCTACTCACCATGCATTGTCTGGGCCTACTGCTATAAGCCCTAGGACCTACTCACCATGCATTGTCTAGACCTACAGCTATACGCCCTAGGACCTACTCACCATGCATTGTCTAGACCTACCGCTATACGCCCTAGGACCTACTCACCATGCATTGTCTAGGCCTACCGCTATACGCCCTAGGACCTACTCACCATGCATTGTCTAGACCTACCGCTACATGCTCTAGGACCTACTCACCATGCGTTGTCTAGACCTACCGCTATACGCCCTAGGACCTACTCACCATGCATTGTCTAGACCTACCGCTACATGCCCTAGGACCTACTCACCATGCATTGTCTAGGCCTACCGCTATACGCCCTAGGACCTACTCACCATGCATTGTCTAGACCTACCTCTATACGCCCTAGGACCTACTCACCATGCATTGTCTAGGCCTACCGCTCTAAGACCTAGGACCTACTCACCATGCATTGTCTAGGCCTACCGCTCTAAGACCTAGGACCTACTCACCATGCATTGTCTAGGCCTACCGCTCTAAGACCTAGGACCTACTCACCATGCATTGTCTAGGCCTACTGCTATACGCCCTAGGACCTACTCACCATGCATTGCCTAGGCCACCGCTAGACGCCCTAGGACCTACTCACCATGCATTGTCTAGGCCTACCGCTACACGCCCTAGGACCTACTCACTATGCATTGTCTAGACCTACTGCTATACGCCCAAGGACCTACTCACCAAGCTTTGTCTAGGCCTAACGCTATACGCCCTAGGACCTACTCACCATGCATTGTCTAGACCTACAGCTATACGCCCTAGGACCAACTCACCATGCATTGTCTAAGCCTACTGGTATTCACCCTAGGACCTACTCACCATGCATTGTCTAGACCTACAGCTATACGCCCTAGGACCAACTCACCATGCATTGTCTAAGCCTACTGGTATTCACCCTAGGACCTACTCACCATGCATTGTCTAGACCTACCGCTATACGCCCTAGGACCTACTCACCATGCATTGTCTAGACCTACCGCTATACGCCCTAGGACCTACTCACCATGCATTGTCTAGTCCTACCGCTATACGCCCTAGGACCTACTCACCATGCATTGTCTAGACCTACCGCTATACGCCCTAGGACCTACTCACCATGCATTGTCTAGACCTACCGCTATACGCCCTAGGACCTACTCACCATGCATTGTCTAGACCTACCGCTCTAAGACCTAGGACCTACTCACCGTGCATTGTCTAGACCTACCGCTCTAAGACCTAGGACCTACTCACCATGCATTGTCTAGACCTACCGCTCTAAGACCTAGGACCTACTCACCATGCATTGTCTAGACCTACCGCTCTAAGACCTAGGACCTACTCACCATGCATTGTCTAGACCTACCGCTCTAAGACCTAGGACCTACTCACCGTGCATTGTCTAGACCTACCGCTCTACGCCCTAGGACCTACTCACCATGCATTGTCTAGACCTACCGCTCTAAGACCTAGGACCTACTCACCATGAATTGTTTGGGCCTATTGCTATACGCCCTAGGACCTACTCACCATGCATTGTCTGGGCCTACTGCTATAAGCCCTAGGACCTACTCACCATGCATTGTCTAGACCTACAGCTATACGCCCTAGGACCTACTCACCATGCATTGTCTAGACCTACCGCTATACGCCCTAGGACATACTCACCGTGCATTGTCTAGACCTACCACTATACGCCCTAGGACCTACTCACCATGCATTGTCCAGACCTACCGCTATACGCCCTAGGACCTACTCACCTTGCATTGTCTAGACCTACCGCTATACGCCCTAGGACCTACTCACCATGCATTGCCTAGACCTACCGCTATACGCCCTAGGACCTAATCACCGTGCATTGTCTAGACCTACCGCTATACGCCCTAGGACCTACTCACCTTGCATTGTATAGACCTACCGCTCTAAGACCTAGGACCTACTCACCATGAATTGTTTGGGCCTATTGCTATACGCCCTAGGACCTACTCACCATGCATTGTCTAGACCTACCGCTATACGCCCTAGGACATACTCACCATGCATTGTCTAGGCCTACCGCTATACGCCCTAGGACCTACTCACCATGCATTGTCTAGACCTACCGCTACATGCTCTAGGACCTACTCACCATGCGTTGTCTAGACCTACCGCTATACGCCCTAGGACCTACTCACCATGCATTGTCTAGACCTACCGCTACATGCCCTAGGACCTACTCACCATGCATTGTCTAGGCCTACCGCTATACGCCCTAGGACCTACTCACCATGCATTGTCTAGACCTACCTCTATACGCCCTAGGACCTACTCACCATGCATTGTCTAGGCCTACCGCTCTAAGACCTAGGACCTACTCACCATGCTTTGTCTAGGCCTACCGCTCTAAGACCTAGGACCTACTCACCATGCATTGTCTAGGCCTACCGCTCTAAGACCTAGGACCTACTCACCGTGCATTGTCTAGGCCTACTGCTATACGCCCTAGGACCTACTCACCATGCATTGCCTAGGCCTACCGCTAGACGCCCTAGGACCTACTCACCATGCATTGTCTAGGCCTACCGCTACACGCCCTAGGACCTACTCACTATGCATTGTCTAGACTTACTGCTATACGCCCAAGGACCTACTCACCAAGCTTTGTCTAGGCCTAACGCTATACGCCCTAGGACCTACTCACCATGCATTGTCTAGACCTACAGCTATACGCCCTAGGACCAACTCACCATGCATTGTCTAAGCCTACTGGTATTCACCCTAGGACCTACTCACCATGCATTGTCTAGGCCTACCGCTCTAAGACCTAGGACCTACTCACCATGCATTGTCTAGACCTACCGCTCTAAGACCTAGGACGTACCCACCAAGCTTTGTCTAAGCGTACCGCTCTAAGGCATATGACCTATTCACCGTGCATTGTCCAGGCCCACCGCTCTAAGGCCTAGGACGTACCCACCGTACATGGTCGACCACACCGAGTCCCAGTGAGTGTGCTAATCACGTATCTGATTACTGCTTCTTGTTGGCATTCTTCAATATAATACTGCCATTAAATATGAGCCTGGGGGAAGTAGACATTGTACAGACAGACAGTCAGTTTGTAACAGCGAGAGAGCAGTAGACAGTGTACATACAGACAGTCAGTTTGTAACAGTCATAGATCAGTAGACAGTGTACAGACAGACAGTCAGTTTGTAACAGCCATAGAGCAGTAGACAGTGTACAGACAGACAGTCAGTTTGTAACAGTCATAGATCAGTAGACAGTGTACAGACAGACAGTCAGTTTGTAACAGCCATAGAGCAGTAGACAGTGTACAGACAGACAGTCAGTTTGTAACAGCCATAGAGCAGTAGACAGTGTACAGACAGACAGTCAGTTTGTAACAGCCATAGAGCAGTAGACAGTGTACAGACAGACAGTCAGTTTGTAACAGTCATAGATCAGTAGACAGTGTACAGACAGACAGTCAGTTTGTAACAGCCATAGAGCAGTAGACAGTGTACAGACAGACAGTCAGTTTGTAACAGCCATAGAGCAGTAGACAGTGTACAGACAGACAGTCAGTTTGTAACAGTCATAGATCAGTAGACAGTGTACAGACAGACAGTCAGTTTGTAACAGCCATAGAGCAGTAGACAGTGTACAGACAGACAGTCAGTTTGTAACAGCCAGAGAGCAGTAGACAGTGTACAGACAGACAGTCAGTTTGTAACAGCCAGAGAGCAGTAGACAGTGTACAGACAGACAGTCAGTTTGTAACAGCCAGAGAGCAGTAGACAGTGTACAGACAGACAGTCAGTTTGTAACAGCCAGAGAGCAGTAGACAGTGTACAGACAGACAGTCAGTTTGTAACAGCCAGAGAGCAGTAGACAGTGTACAGACAGACAGTCAGTTTGTAACAGCCAGAGAGCAGTAGACAGTGTACAGACAGACAGTCAGTTTGTAACAGCCAGAGAGCAGTAGACAGTGTACAGACAGACAGTCAGTTTGTAACAGCCAGAGAGCAGTAGACAGTGTACAGACAGACAGTCAGTTTGTAACAGCCAGAGAGCAGTAGACAGTGTACAGACAGACAGTCAGTTTGTAACAGCCAGAGAGCAGTAGACAGTGTACAGACAGACAGTCAGTTTGTAACAGCCAGAGAGCAGTAGACAGTGTACAGACAGACAGTCAGTTTGTAACAGCCAGAGAGCAGTAGACAGTGTACAGACAGACAGTCAATTTGTAACAGCCAGAGAGCAGTAGACAGTGTACAGACAGACAGTCAGTTTGTAACAGCCAGAGAGCAGTAGACAGTGTACAGACAGACAGTCAGTTTGTAACAGCCAGAGAGCAGTAGACAGTGTACAGACAGACAGT
This sequence comes from Lamellibrachia satsuma, assembly GCA_033239005.1. NCBI lineage: Eukaryota > Metazoa > Annelida > Polychaeta > Sabellida > Siboglinidae > Lamellibrachia > Lamellibrachia satsuma. The sequence continues at coordinate 1,743,584 of BSQZ01000097.1, read as the reverse complement.
CAGTTTGTAACAGCCAGAGAGCAGTAGACAGTGTACAGACAGACAGTCAGTTTGTAACAGCCAGAGAGCAGTAGACAGTGTACAGACAGACAGTCAGTTTGTAACAGCCAGAGAGCAGTAGACAGTGTACAGACAGACAGTCAGTTTGTAACAGCCAGAGAGCAGTAGACAGTATACAGACAGACAGTCAGTTTGTAACATCCAGAGAGCAGTAGACAGTGTACAGACAGACAGTCAGTTTGTAACAGCCAGAGAGCAGTAGACAGTACACAGACAGACAGTCAGTTTGTAACAGCCAGAGAGCAGTAGACAGTGTACAGACAGACAGTCAGTTTGTAACAGCCAGAGAGCAGTAGACAGTGTACAGACAGACAGTCAGTTTGTAACAGCCAGAGAGCAGTAGACAGTGTACAGACAGACAGTCAGTTTGTAACAGCCAGAGAGCAGTAGACAGTGTACAGACAGACAGTCAGTTTGTAACAGCCAGAGAGCAGTAGACAGTGTACAGACAGACAGTCAGTTTGTAACAGCCAGAGAGCAGTAGACAGTGTACAGACAGACAGTCAGTTTGTAACAGCCAGAGAGCAGTAGACAGTGTACAGACAGACAGTCAGTTTGTAACAGCCAGAGAGCAGTAGACAGTGTACAGACAGACAGTCAGTTTGTAACAGCCAGAGAGCAGTAGACAGTGTACAGACAGACAGTCAGTTTGTAACAGCCAGAGAGCAGTAGACAGTGTACAGACAGACAGTCAGTTTGTAACACCCAGAGAGCAGTAGACAGTGTACAGACAGACAGTCAGTTTGTAACAGCCAGAGAGCAGTAGACAGTGTACAGACTCACAGTCAGTTTGTAACAGCCAGAGAGCAGTAGACAGTGTACAGACAGACAGTCAGTTTGTAACAGCCAGAGAGCAGTAGACAGTGTACAGACAGACAGTCAGTTTGTAACAGCCAGAGAGCAGTAGACAGTGTACAGACAGACAGTCAGTTTGTAACAGCCAGAGAGCAGTAGACAGTGTACAGACAGACAGTCAGTTTGTAACAGCCAGAGAGCAGTAGACAGTGTACAGACAGACAGTCAGTTTGTAACAGCCAGAGAGCAGTAGACAGTGTACAGACAGACAGTCAGTTTGTAACAGCCAGAGAGCAGTAGACAGTGTACAGACAGACAGTCAGTTTGTAACAGCCAGAGAGCAGTAGACAGTGTACAGACAGACAGTCAGTTTGTAACAGCCAGAGAGCAGTAGACAGTGTACAGACAGACAGTCAGTTTGTAACAGCCAGAGAGCAGTAGACAGTGTACAGACGGACAGTCAGTTTGTAACAGCGAGAGAGCAGTAGACAGTGTACAGACAGACAGTCAGTTTGTAACAGCCAGAGAGCAGTAGACAGTGTACAGACGGACAGTCAGTTTGTAACAGCCAGAGAGCAGTAGACAGTGTACAGACAGACAGTCAGTTTGTAACAGCCAGAGAGCAGTAGACAGTGTACAGACAGACAGTCAGTTTGTAACAGCCAGAGAGCAGTAGACAGTGTACAGACAGACAGTCAGTTTATAACAGCCAGAGAGCAGTAGACAGTGTACAGACAGACAGTCAGTTTGTAACAGCCAGAGAGCAGTAGACAGTGTACAGACAGACAGTCAGTTTGTAACAGCCAGAGAGCAGTAGACAGTGTACAGACAGACAGTCAGTTTGTAACACCGAGAGAGCAGTAGACAGTGTACAGACAGACAGTCAGTTTTTAACAGCGAGAGAGCAGTAGACATTGTACAGACAGACAGTCAGTTTGTAACAGCGAGAGAGCAGTAGACAGTGTACAGACAGACAGTCATTTTGTAACAACCAGAGAGCAGTATACAGTGTACAGATAGAGAGTCAGTTTGTAACAGCGAGAGAGCAGTAGATGGTGTACAGACAGACAGTCAGTTTGTAACAGCCAGAGAGCAGTAGACAGTGTACAGACCGACAGTCAGTTTGTAACAGCCAGAGAGCAGTAGACAGTGTACAGACAGACAGTCAGTTTGTAACAGCCAGAGAGCAGTAGACAGTGTACAGACAGACAGTCAGTTTGTAACAGCCAGAGAGCAGTAGACAGTGTACAGACAGACAGTCAGTTTGTAACAGCCAGAGAGCAGTAGACAGTGTACAGACAGACAGTCAGTTTGTAACAGCCAGAGAGCAGTAGACAGTGTACAGACAGACAGTCAGTTTGTAACAGCCAGAGAGCAGTAGACAGTGTACAGACAGACAGTCAGTTTGTAACAGCCAGAGAGCAGTAGACAGTGTACAGACAGACAGTCAGTTTGTAACAGCCAGAGAGCAGTAGACAGTGTACAGACAGACAGTCAGTTTGTAACAGCCAGAGAGCAGTAGACAGTGTACAGACAGACAGTCAGTTTGTAACAGCCAGAGAGCAGTAGACAGTGTACAGACAGACAGTCAGTTTGTAACAGCCAGAGAGCAGTAGACAGTGTACAGACAGACAGTCAGTTTGTAACAGCCAGAGAGCAGTAGACAGTGTACAGACAGACAGTCAGTTTGTAACAGCCAGAGAGCAGTAGACAGTGTACAGACAGACAGTCAGTTTGTAACAGCCAGAGAGCAGTAGACAGTGTACAGACAGACAGTCAGTTTGTAACAGCCAGAGAGCAGTAGACAGTGTACAGACAGACAGTCAGTTTGTAACAGCCAGAGAGCAGTAGACAGTGTACAGACAGACAGTCAGTTTGTAACAGCCAGAGAGCAGTAGACAGTGTACAGACAGACAGTCAGTTTGTAACAGCCAGAGAGCAGTAGACAGTGTACAGACAGACAGTCAGTTTGTAACAGCCAGAGAGCAGTAGACAGTGTACAGACAGACAGTCAGTTTGTAACAGCCAGAGAGCAGTAGACAGTGTACAGACAGACAGTCAGTTTGTAACAGCCAGAGAGCAGTAGACAGTGTACAGACAGACAGTCAGTTTGTAACAGCCAGAGAGCAGTAGACAGTGTACAGACAGACAGTCAGTTTGTAACAGCCAGAGAGCAGTAGACAGTGTACAGACAGACAGTCAGTTTGTAACAGACAGAGAGCAGTAGACAGTGTACAGACAGACAGTCAGTTTGTAACAGCCAGAGAGCAGTAGACAGTGTACAGACAGACAGTCAGTTTGTAACAGCCAGAGAGCAGTAGACAGTGTACAGACAGACAGTCAGTTTGTAACAGCCAGAGAGCAGTAGACAGTGTACAGACAGACAGTCAGTTTGTAACAGCGAGAGAGCAGTAGACAGTGTACAGACTGACAGTCAGTTTGTAACAGCCAGAGAGCAGTAGACAGTGTACAGACAGACAGTCAGTTTGTAACAGCCAGAGAGCAGTAGACAGTGTACAGACAGACAGTCAGTTTGTAACAGCGAGAGAGCAGTAGACAGTGTACAGACAGACAGTCAGTTTGTAACAGCCAGAGAGCAGTAGACAGTGTACAGACAGACAGTCAGTTTGTAACAGCCAGAGAGCTGTAGACAGTGTACAGACAGACAGTCAGTTTGTAACAGCCAGAGAGCAGTAGACAGTGTACAGACAGACAGTCAGTTTGTAACAGCCAGAGAGCAGTAGACAGTGTACAGACAGACAGTCAGTTTGTAACAGCCAGAGAGCAGTAGACAGTGTACAGACAGACAGTCAGTTTGTAACAGCCAGAGAGCAGTAGACAGTGTACAGACAGACAGTCAGTTTGTAACAGCCAGAGAGCAGTAGACAGTGTACAGACAGACAGTCAGTTTGTAACAGCCAGAGAGCAGTAGACAGTGTACAGACAGACAGTCAGTTTGTAACAGCCAGAGAGCAGTAGACAGTGTACAGACAGACAGTCAGTTTGTAACAGCCAGAGAGCAGTAGACAGTGTACAGACAGACAGTCAGTTTGTAACAGCCAGAGAGCAGAAGACAGTGTACAGACAGACAGTCAGTTTGTAACAGCCAGAGAGCAGTAGACAGTGTACAGACAGACAGTCAGTTTGTAACAGCCAGAGAGCAGTAGACAGTGTACAGACAGACAGTCAGTTTGTAACAGCCAGAGAGCAGTAGACAGTGTACAGACAGACAGTCAGTTTGTAACAGCCAGAGAGCAGTAGACAGTGTACAGACAGACAGTCAGTTTGTAACAGCCAGAGAGCAGTAGACAGTGTACAGACAGACAGTCAGTTTGTAACAGCCAGAGAGCAGTAGACAGTGTACAGACGGACAGTCAGTTTGTAACAGCCAGAGAGCAGTAGACAGTGTACAGACAGACAGTCAGTTTGTAACAGCCAGAGAGCAGTAGACAGTGTACAGACAGACAGTCAGTTTGTAACAGCCAGAGAGCAGTAGACAGTGTACAGACAGACAGTCAGTTTGTAACAGCCAGAGAGCAGTAGACAGTGTACAGACAGACATGTGGTTTCAGATAATATCTGCTCACTGAAACAATGCAGAGTTAGCAATGAAGCCAATGACTCCCTCGGTGGTGGTGGCGTGCTCTATGGCCTCCACACATTCATAACACACACACAACGCACAGGGCAGACAAAGGTGTGTGTCTACAGCGAGACATGAAACAGCATTTTGTACTGCTAGCTTTCTTTAATTGATACTGGTTTAAACTTGCACAATGATCTGTTGCTCATTCACAGCTCAGAGCATTGATCTAACTTTGGGCAGTTTTAGTCTTCTTTGATTAATTACAATGGGATTACTATTTACTGGTGTCATTCCCCCTGTTACTGCTGCAACACAACGTAAGCTCCACCCATTTGTTCTGGTGATTCCTTACACTAACCACCTCAGGTAGCATTATGTGCCCCTCAATTTCCCTCTTACTCTGCACAAAGGTTTTCATAATTTCTGGGAATTATCACACTCGATCTCAATATTTGACTGCGCTTATCTGACATCTATTTAGAAAATGTGCCTGTGATTTTCATAAATTGAATCAATTGAATATGTAGACAATGCTTTGTGCACATTACTGGTGTCTATAGAATACATGGCGCGCCCCATGGAGTCTGTATTAGGAACCCCCCCTTGTGAAAAGCTGGCTACGGGCCTGATAATACAACAGCAACAACTTTACTACATATGACAATACTATGTGGGTGACGACATGTTGTACTAGCGTTTAATGTTTGCAAGACAATATTTCTGTGAGTTTGATAATAACACATTCTAGAAAGTAGTTTGTAACTCTGCCTGCCTGCCTGCCTGCCTGCCTGCCTGCCTGCCTGCCTGCCTGCCTGCCTGCCTGCCTGCCTGCCTGCCTGCCTGCCTGCCTGCCTGCCTGCCTGCCTGCCTGCCTGCCTGCCTGCCTGCCTGCCTGCCTGCCTGCCTGCCTGCCTGCCTGCCTGCCTGCATGTCTGTCTGTATGTCTGTCTGTCTGTCTGTCTGTCTGTCTGTCTGTTCCCCGATATGCCCGCCAGGTTCGCGTGTAAGGGGCTGACATTTTGTAGGCGTGCCCGGGGCCCACGAGGATGGTTCGTGTCCGGGGCCCAGGAGGATGGTTCGTGCCCGGGGCCCACGAGGATGGTTCGTACATTAAACATATTTAAGCATTCCCCCAAGTCCTCGTACAGTTGTTAGCCACGCTATGCGTGTTCTGCAGGATTGTTAGCCACGCTATGCGTGTTCTGCAGGACGGTTAGCCACGCTATGCGCGTGCTGCAGGACTGTTAGCCATGTTATGCGTGTGCTGCAGGACTGTTAGCCATGTTATGCGTGTGCTGCACGACTGTTAGCCACGCTATGCGTGTTCTGCAGGACTGTTGGCCACGCTATGCGTGTTCTGCAGGACTGTTAGCCACGCTGTGCGTGTTCTGCAGGACTATTAGCCACGCTATGCGCGTGCTGCAGGACTGCTAGCCACGCTATGCGCGTGCTGCAGGACTGCTAGCCACGCTATGCGCGTGCTGCAGGACTGCTAGCCACGCTATGCGCGTGCTGCAGGACTGTTAGCCATGCTATGCGCGTGCTGCGCGACTGTTACGTGATCCACGTCAGACGTCCACGTAAGTCCCTTCGTTCGGTCTGAACGCTTCGTGAAACCGACAGTTGTACAGGTTTCCGGGCCTTGTCATTGCCAGGGCCCTGTCATTGCCAGGGCCTTGTCATTGCCAGGGCCCTGTCATTGCCAGGACACTGCCCATAGCAAGGAGTCGGAAGTTCTTGTAGTGGCTGCTTTTTTCACCCGAGCATTATATGTTTTGCTCAATACTTATATGCAAGTTCTGACTTGTGTAGCGATTTGCGCGAATGTTGCTCTAGACACTACGTGACCACGTGCACGTGAATGTGTGTCCTCCTTGTCCTTGTTATGTTCCTGCATGTTTCGTGACCTACACGTAATCACTGTTTAACAATGAGGCGACCAGCCTAGTTACCAGTTTTTTTTCAAACTAAACTGTCCATGGAAATTAATGTGAATAATGTTCAAGCCGCGCCTGCGTATTAAATGTAACAATTGGCTAGAATATGATAGTTGCGTGCAGAATACAGGCACCCGCGTGTAGGCTATCAAGCCGTGCTACTGAACACAACAATAGTAGAATCGATGTGTAGTAGAATCGAGTGACGTCTAAGTGCGTAGCTATAAAACATGATTAGCAGAAACCAAGCAACAAACACAATCGAGTAAACACTACAACAACACTAACAAATCTTAAAGACGTAAAGCGTCAGACATCACATGACGAGTGTGTAGTTATAAAACACGATATCACGTGACGAGCAACCAAATAGCAACCGGTGTTTGTTAATAATTTCCTAACAGCGCCATTCGGTGTTCGCCCGGCGACCCGACTGGACGTCTTCTGCACCTCGTCCACCAGATGTCCAGTATCAGTCAAGCAGCATGACCCAACACACGTCCTTGTAGAAGGGAAGAGAGTCAACCTTGGGAAGACAACGGACACGGTAGGTCTATATCACTGATTTATTAAGTAAAATTTATACCGGTTAATTGAATGTATTGCACTAAGCTGTCGTGGGAAAATATTGATGATTTGGTAGTAAATGTACTCAATAATAGCAATAGCGAACTGCGTGTGTCACGTGTTTCATATTATGTAGACCGAGCACGTCTTCGAAAATTTATTATCGGCCGATTTCTATTTACGAATTATTTTCATATTACATCTAACGTCAATTATTTCCGAACAAGTGAATATAAACATTTCAGAATTAAATCGTCACCGTAAATGTATAAGATAGTCGCCAGTTATATGATATTTGTTAGATACTTTATGCGAATGGCCACAGTGTCGCTCAGCGAAGGTCACTGTATATGTAGACCTATGCATGAGGAGCTCGTTATATTCAATCATAAGCTGTTAGCACAGTTAGTCTCACGACAGCAGCACAGTCACTACAAGTACTAACGACTTAGCCACGTAGCTTTAGTTGCACTATGCTATCGCTGGAGTGTGAACGAAACGTGTTTTTTTTGCATTACAAATTGCTACCTGAAAATCCGTGAGGCCAATCAGTCTCAAAACACTGTCTACACATTCATTCACACTCCTGCTGGCAGTTTCACACGTGGACACCTGGCGGTGGAACATATCAAGACTTCCCTCTTGATGTAACATCAACATGTGACTAGTGCATTGCATGGACAATACTGCCGCCAGGCAGCAGCACTGCACGGGTGTCACGTGATCTTGTTGTTAAATCGTTCAATATTTTCTTACGACGAAGCATCGGAACCAAATGTCAACAAAGTGTTTACAGTGATTAGTAAACTAAATAATGTTATATAATCAGGGGTGCATTAAGAGGGGACACTGGGCCATGACCCCCCCTGGCTTAATTGTTTGATGTTTTCGTTTCGCCACTACACGGTAGCATGGTACACTAATGGGTGACTAAGCTTGCTGCCCCCTGGTCTTCTCTGCGAGAACCTAGATACGACACTGTATATAATTATCGGTTAACTATCACACAGGAGTCGGAACCGGGGAGCTGGGGAGAGGGACACACCCAAAATTTGTTCTTCCCTAATATTTCCCTAATGTTTGCTGGAATCCAAGCGCGGATTTGGCGGGGACGTGAGCCTCACCTCCATCCGAGGCTATGACTCGCAGCCACCAACCCCCCTCCCTAATATTCATTTGATATTCACGTCTGTGCTAATACTGTAGTAACGTCCAAGTGTTTCTGGTGAACAACATTGCTTGTTTGTACAACGTTGTCCAAAATGATCCGTTCAGCGTCAACGTTTTCCAAAATGATCCGTTCAGCATCAACATTGTTCAAAATGATCCGTTCAGCATCAACGTTGCACAAAACCAGGCATTATAAGCCCTCTTTTGTAGCGATGTGTAGCACACACCCTCGTGACAACCGGTAGAATTACCCAAAGTACTCGTCTCTGTTACTTAAACGTAAGACTCAGTCCATAGTTACAGATTTACAGCGTGTAATGCCTTAGTTACAAGCCAGCAGTTTTCCATTATATAATTGTGTTTAATTCGGTGTTTTTTTTACAATGCTGAAAATAAATGACGGCACTGCACATTCGTAAATACGTAAATGTGATCGTGTTTCTAATAATGACTTTTGCGCGCCCCTGTTCATGATTATGCTTAATGCTTATGTTTTGTTGCGCCTCTGAGCTCAGGTTCCTGAGGATATAGGCGCCATAGAAGTTAATTATTATTATTATTAAAAAACATCACATTGTGGAATGTCTAGTAATCAGTGCTTTAATAAGCCGTCGTTCTTGTGTTTATGTGTTTCTTTATGTTATGTTTTGTTGAGGTATTAAATTGATTCCTTCTCTACTTCACCAATTATAAAATATTATCATTCTTCAAGTTACATTCAATCAGGTATTGCTATGCTAGAATGTTTCCGCGAGTACATTAGGGGGAGATGGGAGGGGGAGGGGGAGGGCACCATGTACTTTACATATACCCACCAAGGATATAGCAGCCCCCCCAGGTTCCGACGCCTGGGTTTCATATAATTGTTTCGGACAGCGGCGTGTTAATTAAATCAATTGGTTTTCCTTGAGTTGAGAGCAAGGATTACACGACTGTAGCAAGCTACAGCATCTGTTACAAAGTTGTGATAAGTAACTGGGACAACCAGTTATTTTAAGGCTTGTGAATCACACCAAAATATACGAATGTATAAAATACATGAATCTCAATAAAATGTGTGTGCAGTGATACATTTAAGACGGCGGCGCGGCCCTTTAATTCACCTGTTGGTATTGCATGGCTCCGTATCTTTAGCTAATCGTCGCTTATTATAAAAAAGATACCCGGCAAGTGTACGTGTGTAGCAAATGACTATAGTGCGTGCTTATGTCTGTATTTTGTTTGATGTCGATGAGCATGTCCTTTGCCATAGTAACTCATTCGGTCATCGTTGTCCGTTGTCAGGTTTGCTCCAGCTTTCAATAAAACAATCACTTTGGCTCTCAGATAAATGTAAAGCCATTTTTTCAAGCAAAATGCCTGCGCCCCCATGCCCCATTGGACCCGCGCCTGTGCCCCCACGTCCCATTGAACCCGCGCCTGCGCCCCCCCAATCCCCACTGGACCCGCGCCTGCGCCCCGCCCCCCAGTCCCCATTGGACCCGCGCCTGCGCCCCGCCCCCCAGTCCCCATAGGACCCTCGCTTGCTGGCTAATTATACGGTGAATTCGCTAGTGGCGTGTCTGGGATCTTGTAAACGGGCCAAGCGTAGTCCATGCGCCACTACAACCAACGTAGTTGTTCTGTAGTTTCGAGCCCATTAGTTTATGTCTAGTCACTGATCTCTTCAATATATTATGTTCCCAACAATAGTGACACAGGTCGACATTTATTGCAGTCGTCGTGACAGATGATTCGTACAGATAAGTCGCACGAACATATCGCATTAATTAAAGTAGATTACGAGGCCGTTACATTGAACACATCATAGGCTGTCTAGAGTATCACAGTCGACAACGGGTTATTAAGACAACGACGTGGAATGTCTTAGTAACGACAACGACCACTGCGTAAACTGTGAAAAACAATAATTTCGTAGCGTCGCCATTGTTGTAGTGACTCGATACATTATCTCTGACTTCGATCAAACTGCAAACATTCAGTTCAGTATTACGGAAATGTTACTCTTTCCCAATCAAAGCTACTGGACCAGTAAACTAGAACAATGTTGACCATTTCATAATTATTACTTATGCAATTAATAACATGTTTCATATCGGTATGTAGGATTTATAGAGGGATTATAAATACTAGCAAAAATGCCCGTCCCCAGGACGGGATAACTTGGTAGTTCATACGTGACAGTCATGATAGCAGTGTTTACCAAATAGGTGATCGCTTTTATGAATATGGTTAGAAAACAATGTCTACATATTCCTACCTTGTGTCTGCGTCAAATTTTTTTTTGCCGTTACCAAACAACCTAGTCGATGTTATGTGCCAGAGGGCGCTACATGTTATACACACTGGCGACATTGAAAAGTTTATGTAAATGTGGGCTTCTAATCGTAGATTTCACGCGTAGCGTTGCAAATAATTGAACGTAGTAAATACAAAAAGTAATTCGTAGGTATTAATTATGTACAATTGCTACGCGTGTTTTCTACTATAATTAATATAAACCGCCCACATAGTTAAATGTTATGTGCCAGATGGCGCTACGTACTCTCAAACGGTTTACGTATCCAAGAATTCGCCGCGGCGCGCGTGGTTTCTGCGATTGTTGGAAGTTAACGTTTTACGTAGCGAACGATTGGTTTACCATAAAAGCCACTAAGAACCCTTGATATACAAGGTATTTCGAAAACAAATAAAGGCGCTACGTTTCATTCGTGGGTTCGTAGATTAATCCCTGAAAGTTTGGCGCCCACATACAAACATACGCTAGCTAGATTATAGTTAGATGTTCTATATAACAGGAACGGAGCGTGAACCTTCCAGCCAGAATAGGTAGGGTTGAATTTTAACTTATTTATCAAAAGTTCGCCCACAAAGAGGGTTGATGTTAGCATCCTAGCTAGGTAATAACTGCGACGGTCACCGTGTTAGTGCAGCGTCAGTAATCCGCACAAGCCATAACAGCTCATTTAGGCCGTTATTGTGAGTACACGTGCACCTACGTTATTGTGAGTACACGTGCACCTACGTTGCTGGTGTATATCACATTGATTGAAGTTGACGGGTACGATCATTATTTTGCACACCAGTTAAGTAGAACTGTGTACAGGTTTGTCGTCACACCAGGGGTGTGCACAGCTGATAAATCATTAGCAAACTTTGAAAACACGCATTAGCACAATTATTGTTATGCTACACATGCGTGTGTCGGTCCTTGACATTGTGTAATGACATGATAAAAAGCACGCAATCATCACCGCGAGTGGTCAGTAGTGGTCAGTAGTGCTACAAAAACAAACAATGTTTACATTTACATAAACAAACAATGTATACATTTACATAAACAACAACAGGAGCTTCAAAAGAACATAAAACACATTCCTCCAACTCCAACTATCCATCTGAACTTCTGAAGCCTGAACAAGAATGGCACAACTGCATTTATTAAACAACTGACTGGACACGCTGACCACTGGCTATTTGCAAGTATATGTGATGTTTCACACATCAAGACTTGTTGAAGAGAAAGGCGTTCACCCTTCACGTGTCCATCATTGAGGTGTTGCTGTGTGTTCTGTGGTCGGTGGTCAAAATTCTACCATCGTCAAACAGTTATTTCAAAACGAACCGCGACTGCGCTCTCAGTATTCTTAATACGAAGCGACTCACTGGTGCTGTGTCCGCGACTGAGGCAGGTCATGACTTGCTACATCGAATTGAAGTTAATAGTTTCTTTGTTGTTCTACTGTTGCTTGGCAACGGCTACACATACAGGAGTCTAAACATGCACACATTGTACTTCTACCACGGCCGATCCTGTTAAATGTCAGTTATCGAGATCGTTTATTAATGCCACATCTAGTTATTGTAACTCCAGTAACTTAGTCAATCAATCTAATATCATGTGTCCTTCAGTGCAAATATAAACGTATTATTAAATTTGATAGTCATCGTCTCCTTGCATATTGTCCAGAGACACTGCAATGGCGGCAACTGTTATATGATTGTCGTTCCAAGCTGGAGGTAGACCACAGGCTCGATAACTGAGCCACACGCTAGACTCTTGTCATTGTCTTGTCAGTTGTAACTACATATGAAACACTCGGCAAAACGATTGATGTACTACATGGTCTATTTACACGGAACACTACATTTAATTAAGAACAGGAAAGCAGTTAGCAATTATCACCACATGAGGCATTGATCAATCACCATGTGCACATGTAAACCTATCCCCCGCTGTGGCTAAGTATCTTTGTACGGTGCCGATTTTGTAAGACGTGTTTCAGACCACGTATGGACAGTATGACATTGCACCTGTGTCTCCGAAAGGATAAACATGTCGCCGTCCCCAAACACGTTTCAACCAGATCCACGCAATAACGAGCCACGAGCCCTGGCCACCTGTATTCAGTGCAGTATTATAGCGTTCTGTGTAGCTGCCTTGTGTGTCGCTCTCATCTTTATCCCTGTAGTCCCGGGTGAGGCTGGCACCGATACCTCTATATCCCTGTAGTCCGGGGTGAGGCTGGCACCGATACCTCTTTATCCCTGAAGTCTCCCTTGTTTAAGACTCTGTCGATCTTCCCAACTATCGAGTCCCCCACAAACATCCTCGATCTCTTCCTCACCCCCTCTATCACTGCCTCAGAATAGCTCTTCCTTTGGATCTCTTCCATCACCTTCTGTCCTGCAACCTTGTCACACGGCAGACTGTTATCAGTCTCTCTCTCACCCATCAACCTGTCACCTTTCCCTCCCGTCTCCTGGCTAACTTGCGCTCCTGTCGCCTTCCCTCCTGCGCTCCTGTCGCCTTCCCTTCTGACACCTTCCCTCCCGTCTCTCTCACTCCCATCACCTTCATTCTCATATCCTTCCCTCCCATCTCCTTCGATTCGGTCTCCCCCACTCCCCTCTCCTTCGCTCCAGTTGTCTTCCTTCCCGTCTCCTTTCGTCCTGTCTCCTTACGTCCTGTCTCCCTACGACCTGTCACCTTACCTCCTCTCAGCCTCCTCCCAGGTTGAGGTGAGCTCTTCCTAGTATATTTCTCATCGTCTTCCCCACTCATCTACTGTCCCCCCACCGGAACCACTGGCACAACCCACCTGTTCCCTTCCCACCATTGCCACAACAAGCAGCTTCAGCTGTTCCAACTCCACCTTCATCTTCGCACATCCCCTACACTTAAGTTGCGGCAGTGTGTTCTGTGGTCGGGGGTCAAAATTCTACCATCGGTCAAGCAGTTATTTGTGCTCTCAGGATTTGTGCTCTCAGGATTCTTGATACGAAGCGACTCACTGGTGCCGTGTCCGCGACTGAGGCAGGTCGTGACTTGCTACACCGAATTGCAGTTAATAGTTTCTTTGTTGTTCTACTGTTGCTTGGCAACGGCTACACATACATAAGTCTAAACATGCATACATTGTACTTCTACCGAAGCTACACACACAGCCGATCTTGTTAAATGTCAGTTGTCGAGATCGTTTATTAATGCCACATCAAGTTATTGTAACTCCGGTAATTTAGTCATGCAGTATAATCTCATGTGTGGTCCAATACATATATAATCGTGTTATTAAATTTGATAGTCGTCTCCTTGCATATTGTCCAGAGACACTGCAATGGCGGCAATTGTTATATGATTGTCGTTCCAAGCTGGAGGTAGACCACAGGCTCGGTAATTGATCCACGCGCTAGACTCTTGTCGTTGTCTTGCTAGTTCTGATTACATATCAAACACTCGGCAAAACGATTGATGTACTACATTGTCTATTTACACGGAACACTACATTTAAGAACACTTCTTAGAAAGCAGTTAGCAATTAAGCATATCCCCCGCTGTGGCTAAATGTCTTTGTGCGGTGCCATTTTATAAGACGTGTTTCAGACCACGTACAGGTTTTGACATTACACCTGTGTCTCAGAAAGGTTAAACATGTCGCTGATGACCAATTCCATAACGAGCCACGAGCCCTGACCACCTATATTCAGTGAAGTATTAGCGTATGTGTAACTTCGTTGTTTCTTGTTCTCCTCTTTATCCCAGAAGTCCGGGTGAGGCTGGCACCGATATCAGTCGTATAATCTTGTTTTCCCTCTTTCTTCGACACTGATCCCGTTTCACTGCCTTCTCCACCGCCCGTCTCCTCTCCCCTCATCCCTCGCTCTCATTCTCCACTCCCACTCCCGCCAAATTTCTCTTCACCCAATCCTCCCATCTCAGTGTCGGTCTTTCTCTTCTCCATCTACCCTCCACTCTAAGCGCATCTGCTCTCTTAAACAACCGTTCCCTTCCATTCTTTCCACGTGTCCAACCCACTTTAGCCGGCTCCTCGTCAGCTTCCTCGTGAGACTCTCACACCAACTTCCTCCCTCAGTTCCTCCATTCTTCGCTTGTCTGTTCTTTTCCTTATTATAGTATAAAACATCAGACAGCGGACGTGACTATGACTATTAGGCGGTTACACTGGCCGTGTAAACAAAGTAAACTACGATGACGGACGGGTTGTTATTACGTGTCACGTTCATAATTATATATCACATCCAACCAGATGGTATTCACCTGTGAGAACATCAACACAGTGTCCCGTGTACGGCTAGATGAGTGACAGACATTCCCAAGTGTCCCGCATAAGGCCAGGAGTGTAAGGACAGACGTATGACATACAAGTATCCCGTGTATAGATAGACGAGTGACCGACATTTTCAGGTGTTCCGTGTAAGGCCAGACGAGTGACGAACATTTCCAAGAGTCCTTTGTAAGGCCAGACGAGAGACAGGCATTCCCGAGTCTCCCGTATAAGGCCAGGAGTGTAAGGACAGACGTGTAACAAGTGTCCCTTATAAGGCCAGACGAGTGACAGGCATAACAGAGTGTCCCGTATAAGGCCAGACGAGTGACATACATTCCCAAGTGTCCGTATAAGGCCAGCCGTGTGACAGACATTCCAAAGTGTCCCCTATAAGGCCAGACGAGTTACATACACTCTCAAGTGTCCGTATAAGGCCAGACGAGTGACATACATTCCCAATTGTCCGTATAAGGCCAGACGAGTGACATACATTCCCAAGTGTCCGTATAAGGCCAGCCGTGTGACAGACATTCCAAAGTGTCCCTTATAAGGCCAAATGAGTTACATACATTCTCAAGTGTCCGTATAAGGCCAGACGAGTGACATACATTCCCAATTGTCCGTATAAGGCCAGCCGTGTGACATACATTTCAAAGTGTCCCCTATACGGCCAGACGAGTGACATACATTTTCAAGTATGCTTATAAGGCCAGCCGTGTAACAGACATTCCAAAGTGGCCCCTATAAGGCTAGACGAGTGACGGACATTCCCGTGTGTTCAGTATGAGGCCAGACATATGACATACATTCCTAAGTGTCCCCTATAAGGCCAGCCGTGTGACAGACATTCCCAAGTGTCCCGTGTAAGGCCAGCCATGTGACAGACATTCCCAAGTGTCCCAGACGAGTGACGGACATTCCCAAGTTTCCCGTATAAGGCCAGGCGTGTGACAGACATTCCAAAGTGTCCCGTGTAAGGCAAGCAGTGTCATCCGCGCCAGAAGCTTGTCACTCAGTATTGGTTTTCCCTTGTAGGAGGAAGTGGAGAGACCCACGACCATGCTCTGCAAAGTCTTTGCCCGATCGCAGCTTGACGCCCTTCTCTTTTAACTCTGAGCGCAACACGTCAAGTAGTATCGGTTTGACCCAGCAACCGCAAACTGCAGGCCATGTGTGCAAGAGTATCCACTTGCATGCGTATCGATCGCAGGTGACGTCTGTGGCAGGCATCTCGTTAGTGATGCACAGTCGGTGTTACTGCCCAGCTGCTGCAGTTGTACAACATACCTGTGATAACCATCGTAGTGTACGCAAACATTCATTGTACGCAAACATTCATTGTATTGTATCCACATCTTCCAGAATCACTGGAGTGCGACGTTGCCCAGTGTGCATCGAGTCAGTGATCAAGATCGCTGAGGGTAACTGATGCAAATGACTTGTCTCAGCTGACGACGGTGGAATGAATGATACATGGCTCTTTCCGTTGGCGTTAGTCCACACGTTAACTTGTTGTATGCGAGCACAGGGGCTGTAAACGCATTGTACAGTCGCAGCCGGAGGTCTTGGGATACAAGGTGGTGTCTGACACAGAGAGACCACTGCGTCCGGAAAGCCACAGCTGCAAGTTTCTTTCTCCGTGCCACGTCGTGCAGTCTCACTGATGTTGAGATACCATTTTTACAGGCAACCAGGAGCGATTCGTTGTACCTCGTCCAGGAAGTGGCTGGATTTGCTGATGAAGTCAACGTCGCCGTCGGTATTTCAGTGTCTTCTCGACGGCGTTGCGGCAAGTTGTCTCTCAGATTACGGGAACAGATGTGCCTACGATTACATAGAATATGTCCGCGCGTACAGGACCTATCCGTGCGTGTGGCTGTCTGTAATTACAGGTTAACAATGCAGCGACCGGCGTAGTTATATGATCCTTTCGAAGCCAGCCGTCCATGGAAATTAATTTAGAAGACTTTGAAAAACTTGTCCGCGTTATTGAATGCAGTAATGGTATATCATGTATTCATTGTGTTGGCGATATATGCACTTAATTCGCGTATGGTCATATCGCTGAAACCAACATTGTATGTACTGTATAGGGCAGGAGTGCTTGGTCGTCAATGTATGTAATTATAAAACACGATTAGAAGGAAATCACGCAAAAGCCGCGTAAACAAAACACTGGCAAGGAGAAGACGTGTCTGAACCGCGTACTGCGTCAAATGACGAGCAGCCAGTTCAAAATAGGGGACTTACTAACAATGTAAGATTGGCGCTGACTCGCTAGAACCAAGGAACAGTGTAGTCTGTTCCATTTGTTGTTACCCATAATTAGTTTTTATGGCATATTTAATGTAATATTATTATTTTAAAAACAAACGCAGTATTTATTTGGTTGGGTGATTTAAACAATAGTAGTAAACGTTGATACGACCCCTGGCTCTACCTCGTTTTTAAACACCACGTGTCCCACGGCGGTCTTGGTAACGTGAATGCGCTTTGTTTAACACATGTCAATCAGTGTTTGCTCGCAATCCTGGTTCGACGTTCTTTGGCACGATTAACGTCAGATCCAGGATTAATTGTCAACCAACGTCTAATCCGACGCACGTCCGAATAAACCAGTCTACCCAGCAATTAGCTGTCATCGCATTGCAGAGAACTTGTACGGTACGTCAACATTTATTCGTATTTCATGTACATGTTGGTGTAGTTCTCGTTTCTGTTAATGCAGACAGCGCCGGACCAGTTTACGACAACACCGTGTGCACCGATGCACTAAGTACCTTCTACACCCTATCAGTGTGTGTCTGACACCGGCTATTTAATCATAAATAGTTAATCATAGATACATATAGATACACTTAGTCGGGTCTTAGTAAATTAATATATTAGTCAATTAGTGGATTCGTTGTTACGTACTGAGACTACGTGGAAACACGTGTTTGTATATGTCGGAAAATGCCTTTATTTGTCCGCCATGTTCTTTTCTTCCGATACGTAACGAGTCTTAACGCGTATCGTTCGAAGAACATCTTGTTGTACACGTTTATCTCGTTCGGACGATGTCGTGTTAGGAGAATAGGTAAAGTGAAACGAGAAGACAGAAGGAGGGGGAATTTAGAGAGAAGATCGGACTGAAGAAACACCCGAGGATGAAGGTAGCGGGGAGCAGACTGCTATGGGCAGGACACATACAAGATAATGAATGAGGAGACATTGGCAAAGAGAACATGTAAACAGAAGAGGGTAAAATAAGGGGAAATAAGACGGAGGGATAGTGATAACAGAGATATTGAAATGGCAGAAGTGAACAGCCGAGAGAGGAGAACAAGTGATGTGGCTTCCACACCCCTCAAAGGACAAAGGGGAAGAAGGGGGTGTGGAGTTAGAGCGTACATAGAAATATAATGAGAGTAAAGCATATTTTGAAAATCAGGAGTGGGATATTTTATGAGTTGTTTTAATTTGTTTATATTAAGTAGTGGTTTGATAAACAATGTTGTTCTTATTTTGAGTCGCGAACACGGCTTTGTGAAGCTCTTTCACACCCTAGTTTTTATTACAAGCTATAAGTGGGCACTAGTTATCATATAGTGAGATGCACACCGATAGGTACGGATCACGGCAACGTGTATATTGATTTGTTTTAAGGGGCCTGATGCCGCGTCTTAACTTAACGTAGGTTTATAATGAGAATGTGTGGCGTCTCACCATTCAGCTAAACGTCATATATTGCACAAATGATATACCACACGTGTTTACGCAAATAACTGAGTGGCATATTCTTAAATACCTTCACTGGTTTTTAATGCAGTACACCGTGAACATTAATATTTTTATTGAGGCTGGTTCAAGTGTTTCGACTTAATATGGCGAGAACAAACAACTGTATTGACTATAATTGCTAGACCACTGATTACGTGTGAATAACGACGACATCTTAGTAGTCAATAATAGGCTAGAGCTTAGAGCCAATGCGAAATAGGGGCAGTGTGACAAAAATATAGCTTCTACAAACGAAACTTCCTTGAAGACAACATTTCGTAGATTTTAATATGGCTGAAATGCTTATGGGCCAGAATTGTGAAGGTGTAACGGACAATTGGGACGGGAGTGTCCGAGACGTGCATTAAGGAAACGGTAACATTTTGCTAACAGCTTTAAATACATATATCAATCAATCAATCAATCAATCGATCTTTCAATTAAGACAAAACGCACATTCAATATGCTTTATGTCCATAGTAATAAACAAATTAAATTTAAAATGTACAAAAAAGTAGAGAGGTGTTATAAACATCGCTGTATTCAATGCTCTGAACAATGTTGTTCGTACAAGCAGATATCCTGTGCATTTGATTGTACATACATTAAAAAAAATTACTATTGCAACAATCAATGCCAGAACTAACAAACATGAGTCTAGCACAACACCTCATAGATAGACTATGCATAATTATAAATGCATTATTATAGTAAACATTAAATTGCTGCATAGCGGCTCTATAATTAGCTCATAAGGAACACAAATACACATTACTAAAATAAGACGCGAACAGTTTGTTCTTCACCTTCTTTGAACAGAAGTAACATTTCCTGAGTAGAATATTGCTTTTACCGTGCAGACTCCTTTCTTTGGATTTTATATAATTTTCAGCCGACAGATCACCACAAATTATATATCCGAGATATTTAAGACTTTGGTGTATTCAATACTGCATCACCAAGCTTAAAATCTACCTCAAAACCGGTTTTCCTTGTATCGTAAAACATTATCTGAGACTTTACTCTGTTAAATAGTATATCATTATCACATGCATAATTGTTCGAGACATCTAGCAATCTTTGCAACCCCTTAGCCTGTGGAGCATGTACTACAATGTCATCAGCATATATGATATACCATTATTCACAGAGAAGAAGTTGGAGACTACCGAACTCCATTTAACATACGTAGTTTGATTACAGTTCCGATGACTTATCACTTTAATTAAATATTAGGGTACTCCTTCAACACAGATGCACACATTTCTGTCCCACGTTAGGGTTTGAACCCAAATTGGTAACATGTAGTTTGTAGTTGACTTTGCATTCGAATAAACAGCATTGTTTTCACTATTTTAGCGAACACATTAAACAAACATATCGGACTATAGTTTTCCATGTCACTGACACGTTTATTTTTATCATTCATAATTGGAATAATGATAGATTTTAGCATAGTTTTCGTTACGTAATCATGTATTAATATGGCAGATATTAATAAAGCCAATACTACTGGCAGCTGTCGATCTGCCAACTTCATGTGCTCGCTAGTTATGCCGTCCAAACCAGGGGACTTATTATAAGATAAGTATTCGATGAATTCACGAATTTCAATTACATTCACCCTCGTACCATGGTCTAAAATTGAATGATCCATACATAGATCAGCATGAAATTCCTTGTTGCAACTCCATCTAACCGCATTAAAGATCTGGCTATAGTGTTCTTGCCACAGATCAGTTATGTTTTGAATGTCATATACATTACCTACAACGCAAGGTAATTTAACATTACTGTTTGTTTGTGTATCTCCGTATATGTGTGGAGTTAGACCGTCTACGTACATGGACATATAGTCAGAGTAAATTATATATTAACAATCAGGAGTGGGATTTTTTACTAAATTGTCATAAGTAGCGATTTGATAAAAAAATTTTTTTCTTTTATTGAGTCGCGAACACGGCTTTGTAAAGCTCTTTTACTAGAAGCTATAAGTGGTACCAGTTATTTTAGAGTGAGATGCACAGTACAAAGCTACTGTGCTAAGCAACTGCCCAATGTTTAGAATATACAATCTATTGTTATTCTTGGTTATTATGCTAAGATATGAAGTCACGAAAATATGAGGGAAATAAGTTATTATGTCGATGCTAGCATGCGTCGAATTGGCGGTTGTGCCCCATGGGACCACGTGTATGTGGTTGTGCCACATCGAAATATCGGGTTACCTACAAGTGCTACCGTATCTTGTTTGCTATTATCTTCATAACAAATGAGGAAATTGTGTTTTACAGCCTAATAGTGTTATATGTAGCATTCATGTCATTGACAAACAACGTATAGTCAGTTGTGTAATTGTTCCAAATCATTTTGTTTCTCATTTCGCAGTAAAAATTATGGTTTAATTACAGCACAAATTATATCACCAAATTACCCAGACATGTGATTGTACCAACTGTACGGTTAATTTCGCCAGCTTGAGAAGATATCCGCAATCTGTTCATTATGCCAGAGCGATCATGACAGGACACGTTTTCTTTTATTAAGGATTAGTGATAAAATCAAATGTTTTCATATGTCTCCAAGAACACTGGAATAAGAACTTGTCAGTGGTGCGGTCAGTTTGCCCAGCTTGGAAGGGCATCGGCAACCTGCGCACTATGTTGAAACGGGGATGCCATGCCAATTAATTGTTTTCGGCTAACAGACACTCACCGTTGATGCGCCTTTCGCATGTCTGTTCGTGTTAAGAAACGCATCTGACTTTCGTCGTCGTCACTGCCATCAAGCTGTATTATTCTGACAACGTAAAACTAGCACCACTGCTTCTTAGAGAACCTGACCAGTATATCGTTGGGCTAGGTATCTCATGGTGATCAGTAGTATGTTGGTGTTTTTGAATCAGTAAATTTGGCAAGCTTTTGGGTAAGCTTCTGATTGGTCGAAATTTGAAATGGAGCGTTCTGATTGGTCGTGCGCTTTTTGCCACTAGGGACGCCACAGTATAATCCCCTATTAGCGCTCAAATGGTAATTTTTTGGGTAATCATCTGATTGGTCGAGAGCAGTTTCACCACCAGGGGCGCCACAGGGGCTCATTCTCAATGGTCGAGAGCTCATTTGCATAAATTAGCATAAAAAAAAATCGCACTCCTTTGCGGTCATACTGTCACCAGGGGCGCCACAGGGACTCATTCTTATTGGTCAAGAGCCGTCACGTGACCTATGTCGCCTATATTTCAATAAATTAGCATATATTGCACCCTTTTGTGGTGAAACCGTCACCAGGGGGTGATACCGGTCAATTGTGTCGACGGTTTGTGACCTAGTTTCGACTGTTCTGATTGGTCGAGAGCCGTCACGTGACCTATGACGTCACAGCTCATTTCCATAAATTTACATAAATTTGCAAAAATTAGCATAACTTACACCGTTTTGTGGTGAAACCGACGCCAGAGGACGCAACGTGTCATCCCCTATTATCGCCCCTGAGGTACTGTTTTGCGGTAATATTGTCGTCAGGAGCGCTACGGGTCAATTATGTCGACGGTTCTGAAGGGTCGAGAGCCGTCGCGTGACATATGAGGTCACAGCTCCTCCCCTATTATCTAAAATGACTAACCCTAAAAGGACAAGTTTCAGGTGAACCTGGGTGATACGGTCACCAAGAGGCGCTTTCCTGGGAGATACGATTGCCGGAGAGGGGTTTCGGGAGGGAAAGAAGGGTCAGTTAGCTGCTGCTACAAGGTCGAAGGTGAAAGGTCACCGACTTTTGTGCTGATACGATTGCCAGTTAGGGTTAGGGTTAGTAACCCTAATTCTAACGTATGTAGTGAACACTAATACGGACCATGTAGGGTTAGTAACCCTAATGAAAGTCAAAGGTTACCGACCTTTTGTACTTATTCAATTGCCAGTTGGGGCTAAGGTTAGTAACCCTAATTATATCTTCTGTAGTGAACCCTAATACGAACCCTGTAGGGTTAGTAACCCTAATGAAAGGTCAAAGTTCAAAGGTCACCGACCTGTTGTACTTATGCAATTGAAAAGAAACACGATCCCGCATTTTCACCCTGCTAGCAGACTGAAACCTAGCGGACGAATGTTCGTGCATGCAGCGGGAAAAACGTAGCCGTGCATGTAAGCTATACGACGCATATCGCATCGTTGCATTATATAGAGAACTTTTCGACGCATGTCGTTTCGCGTCGACACTTACATATCGCCTATAATGATACGAGTCTGCAAGAACACCGCGAGGTCAAAAGGTCAAGGTCAACAAAACAAACACCGCCGCTTTCTGGAACGTTCGAATGACGTCATGGAATTTTCCATAAACACTGCGAAGTTAAAAGGTCAAAAGGTCAAGGTCAACCCAGTTTTCCTGCGAAATGTGTCAAGACACGTCGGTTTGAACCGGTTTGACAAAAATTTCCCGCGAAATGTGTCCAGACACATCGACCCGGTATGTAACATGGGCTTGTGCGCTTCCATTCGTCTTGTCTTTTTGATATTGGTCAGCCACTGTGTCGCATTTCACCGAAATGTGAAATGTGAATTTTTTTAAATGTGAAACTCTCTACGGGAAAAACCCCGAAATAGTGCATCGTCAGCAAACTTTCAGGGTAAATTGTAGGAGGTATGAGTAAATTATAGGAATTATGGGTAAACTGTAGGAGTTATGGGTAACCTGTAGGAATTATGGTAAACTGTAGGAGTTATGGGTAACCTGTAGGAATTATGGGTAAACTGTAGGAGTTATGGGTAAACTGTAGGAGGTATGGGTAAACTGTAGGAGTTATGGGTAAACTGTAGGAGGTATGGGTAAACTGTAGGAGTTATGGGTAAACTGTAGGAGGTATGGGTAAACTGTAGGAGTTATGGGTAAACTGTAACGGTGTTGGTGGACTTTGGCTTGTGCACTTCCACCCGTCTTGTCTTTTTTGACACTGGTCAGTCGCTGTTGGTGGACTTTGGTTTGAGCGCTCCCACTCGTCTTGTCTTTTTTGACATTGGTCAAGTGCTGTTGGCGGACTTTGACTTGTGCGCTCCCACTCGTCTTGTCTTTTTTTGACATTGGTCAGTTGCTGTTGGTGAACTTTGGCTTGTGCGCTCCCAATCACATTGGTCAGTCGCTGTTGGTGGACTTTGGCTTGTGGATTTCCACTCGTCTTGTCTTTTTCACACTGGTCAGTCACTGTTGGCGGACTTTGGCTTGTGCGCTCCCACTCGTCTAGTCTTTTTTTGACATTGGTCAGTCGCTGTTGGTGGACTTTTGCTTGTGCGCTCCCACTCACATTGGTCAGTCGCTGTTGGTGGACTTTGGCTTGTGGATTTCCCACTCGTCTTGTCTTTTTCACACTGGTCAGTCACTGTTGTTGGACTTTGGCTTGTGGTGTACTTTAACTTATGCACTCCCACTCGTCTTGTCTTTTTTTACACTGGTCAGTCACTGTTGGCGGACTTTGGTTTGTGCGTTTCCACTCGTCTTGTTTTTTTTGACATTGGTCAAGTGCTGTTGGCGGACTTTGACTTGTGCGCTCCCACTCGTCTTGTCTTTTTTGACATTGGTCAGTCGCTTTTGGTGGACTTTGGCTTGTGCGCTCCCACTCGTCTTGTCTTTTTCAAACTGGACAGTCGCTGTTGGTGGATTTTGGCTTGTGCGCTTCCACTCGTCTTGTGTTTTTGACACTGGTCAGTCGCTGTTGGTGGACTTTGATTTGTGCGCTCCCACTCGTCTTGTCTTTTTCACACTGGTCAGTCACTGTTGGAGGACTTTGGCTCGTGCGCTTCCACTCGTCTTGTCTTTTTTGACATTAGTTTTTGTAGGTTCAAGGACCTACAACTTGATGTATTGTAGGTCCAATGACCTACAACTTGATGTATTGTAGGTCCAAAGACCTGCTACTTTATTTATTATAGATCCAAAGACCTGCTACTTTATGCATTGTAGTTCCAAAAACCTACATATTTTTGTATTGTAGGTCAAAAGACCTACAACGTTATGTATTGTAGGTCCAAAGACCTGCTACTTTATGTAATGTAGGCCCGAAGACCTGCTACTTTATGTATTGTAGGTCCAAAGACCTGTTACTTTATGTATTGAAGGTCCAAATGCTTGCTACTTTATGTATTGTAGGTCCAAGGACCTACAACTTTATGTACTGCAGGTCCAAAGACCTGCTAATTTATGTTTTGTAGGTTCAAGGACCTACAACTTTATGTATTGTAGGTCCAAAGACTTGTTACTTTACGTATTGTAGGTCCAAAAACCTACAACTTTATGTATTGGAGGTCCAAAGACCTGCTACTTCATGTATTGTAGGTCCAAAGACGTGCTACTTTATATATATTGTAGGTCCAAAGGCCTGCTACTTTATATATTGTAGTTTCAAAGACGTGTAACTATATCCATTGTAGGTCCAAAAAACATACATATTTTTGTATTGTAGGTCCAAAGACCGGTTACTTTATGTATCGTAGGTCAAAAAACTTGCTACTTTATGTATTGTAGGTCAAAAGACCTGCTACTTTATGTATTGTAGGTCCAAGGACCTACCACTTTACGTTTTGTAGGTCCAAAGACCTGCTACTTTTTGTTTTGTGGGTTCAAGGACCTACAACTTTATGTATTGTAGGTCCAAATATCTGCTACTTTATGTATTGTAGGTCTAAGGACCTACAACTTTATGCATTGTAGGTCCAAGGACATACAACTTTATGTACTGTAGGACCAAATACCTACCCAAAGCCCTACAACTTTGTGTATTGTAGGTCCAAAGACCTGTTACTTTATGTATTGTAGTTCCAAGGACCTACAACTTTATGTACTGTAGGTCTAAGGACATACAACTTTATGTATTGTAGGTCCAAATACCTACAACGTTATGTATTGTACATCCAAGGACCTACAACTTTATGTATTGTAGGTCAAAAGACCTGCTACTTTATGTTTTGTAGGTTCAAGGACCTACAACTTTATGTATTGTAGGTCCAAATACCTGCTACTTTAGGTTCTGTGGGTTCAAGAACCTACAACTTTATGTATTGGAGGTCCAAAGACCTGCTACTTTATATATTGTAGGTCCAAAGACCTGCTACTTTATGTATTGTAGGTCCAAAGACCTGCTACTTTATGTATTGTAGGTCCAAAAACATACATCTTTTTGTATTGTAGGTCCAAAGACCTACAACTTGATGTTTTGTTGGTCCAAAGACCTGCTACTTTATGTATTGTAGGTCCAAAGACCTGCTACTTTATGTATTGTAGGTCCAAGGACATACGACTTTATGTATTGTAGGTCCAAGGACATACAACTTTATGTATTGTAGGTCCAAATACCTACAACTTTATGTATTGTAGGTCCAAAGACCTACAACTTTATTTACTGTAGGTCCAAAGACCTGCTACTTTATGTTTTGTAGGTTCAAGGAGCTACAACTTTATGTATTGTAGGTCCAAACCCACTCGTCTTGTCTTTTTCACACAGGTCAGTCACTGTTGGTGGACTTTGACTTGTGCGCTCCCACTCGTCTTATCTTTTTGACATTGGTCAGTCACTGTTGTTGGACTTTGGCTCGCTTGTGCGCTCCCACTCATCCCACTCGTCTTGTCTTTTTCACACTGGTCAGTTACTATTGGTGGACTTTGATAAACAATGTTGTTCTTTTTTTGAGTCCCGAACACAGCTTTGTCAAGCCTAGATTTCACACCCTAGCTTTTTCTAGAAGCTATATGTGGGCACCAGTTATCTTAAAGTTACACGAACAACGACAGGTACGGATCACGGCAACGTGCATATAGATTTGTTTTAAGGGGGCTGATGCCGCGTCCTAACTTAATATAGGTTTATAATGAGAATGTGTGGCGTCTCACCATTCAGTTAAACGCCATATATTGCAGAAATTGTATACCACACGTGTTTATGCAATTAATGTGTTTCTCCATATATATCAATGGATGTGGCTGTGCCGGATCTATGTGCGGCGATATGTAATTATAGATTAACAATGACGTGACCGACGTAGAACTGCATTTGATGTTTTCAAACTCAACCGTCCATGGAAAATTATTTTAGAAGACAACCAAGGCGTGCGTATTCAAAAGCAATAATTATATATCGTATAACCGTCGTGTGGACGTTACCTACATTCTAGTAGCAAACGTGTATTCACGAGGCCACACTATTCTATACGACGTTGAATGAGCGTATGGTCGTCGAACTGTATTATATAGAAGGAACCAAGCAACAGTCACAATTGCTGCATAAACTGGATGTCAACAATGTGGCGACAATCTGAAACGCCTAACGCCTCGAATGGTCACATGAAGATCAGATCTTTCAGAATTGCGGACTTATTAATAAATAAAGACAATGGAACAGTGTCGCCTGTTTTGTTTCTTCCCATAACATAATTACTTACTTTATATTATTGTTTACTAATTGTATACTATCATAGTTATTTAATTATTAATATTTAATAATCCATTTATTTATCAAATATTTTATTATTTCTTATTTAAATGTAACTACTGTCAGTTTTTATTTTTATATAGTTTAACTACCAATGGTATTTATATACATTTATTTTTTTATTATCAAACGTAGACACTCCTGAACAGGGTTTTACTCTGGATATTGGTTTATAAATAAAGTTTATTATTTTTTTATTATTGTACACCAAATGCTTAGTACCTCGTTTCAACCAATGTTCTAATGCGGATGTTATTATAAATAAACATTAGGTCGCCATTTAGTGTTTCCATACCAACCGGATCCGAGGTAGGCCTACTTAGGGAAGACATATATTGTCAATGTCTACCACACTCCACTCAGCGTGTGTTTCACTCTGACCACATGCTTATTGGTGAATACAACAATGGCAGTATATGTTAATTGTGGGCGCGGTAGCATATTGGAAAATCCTCGTACTGCTTCGTAGCAGTAAGATGATTTTCTTTGACCATTTTATTCAACCTACGTTGCCATAGATCACACAGCTGTGTAAGTGAGTACCTGGCTATATACAGAAAGGGATATCTGAACGAATTATTGTCTCGCAGTAACTGCAGCGTGTGCAGTGTAGCCTGTTCCATTTATTGTTACGCATAATTAGTTTTATAACATATTGAATGGATTATTATTATTTTAAAAACAAAAACTGTATCTATTTGGTTGGGTGATTTAAGCAATAGTAGTAAACGTTGATACGACCTGGCTTTACCTCTTTTTCAAACACCACGTGTCCCACGGCTGTCTTGATAACGTGAATGCGCGTTGCCTAACAAACGTCAATCAGTGTTTTCTCGCCATCCTGATTTGACGTTCTTTGGCACGAGTAATGCCGTGTTCAATATTCAATATCAACCAACGTCTAATCCGATGCAAGCTTGAATAAAGCAGTATGTCCAGTAGTTAACGGTGACGCACACTGTCATCGCTTTGCAGAGAACTTGTACGGTACGTCAACATTTAGTCGTATTTCATGTACATGTTGGTGCAGCCTTAGTCCTCGGTTCTGTTGATGTAGACAGCGCTGGACCAGTTTAAGGCAACACTGTATACACCGATGGACCAGTAACTTATACTCTCCCCCAGTGTGTATTTGGCACCCGATATTTTTGTATATGTCGGAAAATGCCTTTATTTGTCCGCCATGTTCTGTTGTGCCGATTCATAGCGAGCTTTAACGCGATCGCTCAACGAACATCTTTTTGTAAAAGCAAGACACATACAGAGAATGAGTGAAGAGAGATTGCCAAAGAGAACATTGTAGACAGAAGATGGTGGTAGAAAGAGACGCGTCCCTTTCTGCTGCTGATTTCATCGAAGCCAGACGTGTTCTTTGTAACAGCAGATTCCCCTAATTGCCACCTCTGTTTCTTATGCTGCATTATATTGTATATATATATATATATATATATATATATATATATATATATATATATATATATATATATATATATATATATATATATATATATATATATATATATATATATATATATATATGTGTGTGTGTGCGCGTGTGTGTGTGCGCGCGTGTGTGTGTTTATGTAAATTTTTTCGTATTGCTTAGTCTTAATTGACGTTTTTCTACAAGACTTTGATGCATATATGGTATTACTGCTTTGGATTAACACCAATTGATTTGACGCTTTATTTTTAAGTGTGTTTTTTCCCATATGTTTTTTTGTAGAAGGTTATAGTGCGTAAACTTACTCTTGTACATAATAATATTCTACATGACTGGTACATATACTGTATTCCTATTTGATGTGAGCGCCAATATATTTGACGCTTTCCTTCAAGTGTAATTTTCCTCATCGGGTTTTTTTGGTAGAACGTTTTTAATGTGTAAACTTTGTTCCTGTACATTATAATATTTTAACAGGACCTCTATTACTGGATGCCTGTTGGGACAAATGATTGCCCCCACCTTTGCTAGTTTTAATTTGTCATTTACTATCTGTGTTTTTCGATGACCATGTATTAGCGATTAAGCTATGTCATCTATATAAAGGTATTATTCTACGTTGATACACTTAATAAACACGTGCTCATGTCGTGTTTGGTATTTTCCTAATAGGCAGAGGAAACGAACCAACGCAGCATCTGTTGGAAGTCGTTGCCAACTGAATTACACAACCGAATATCGACAGTGAACACAGCGGAAACATCGTGCAAAAATGGAGGGTAAGATAACTTGTCGCATCCGCTGTCATTTTCATATTCCAAATCTGACGCTCGATCACATCTACTTTTATCGTTGGCGCTTCGCATCAAGCCACCGATGTCCGGTGTGCACAAGTGCGCGCGTGTGTGTGTGCGTGCGTGGGCGCGCAATAAACCAGGTTTGGTCGGGAAAACTAGAACACAATTCGGTATAGCGAATGTGTTTACAGGAGCAATTGTTTCCCCATTATGTTTCATGCCTCAGTGTCTGACGATATAATCGGACACAAATCATTCGCAAAAACAGGCTTTTAGCTTACCGGTGGTGATGGTATCACCCTGGTGATCGACGCTACAAACGTAGAATTGAAGTTTGTTCCAGTTGTCGCATCTACCAATCAAATACTTTGCTAAAACGTCCTTTGAGCACATGCACATAACATAATTCCTTAATTAATTAATGAATTAATACATTATAGTTATAAACATTTGTACAGACAAATTTGCGCCTGTAGTTGTAACTATTTATATAGTTAAACTAAACTTTCATTGTTTCGTCACATGTTGAGATGGCTATCTATTTAAAATTCAAATTGTGTCGACCTTGGTACTGATGCATGCAAGGGCGTGGGTGCCAAACAAGGTGGACGCACACGATCATTATTACAAATAAGCAAACACCGTCGGATGGACCGCCCCGGCGGCCAGACGAGATATACCACATTGTGCTGTCTGCAAAATAACGAAGGTTGAAACTACGGCTACAAAACACACCAGATATCACTCGTCGATGTGAACTCGAGCGTAGTAAAACACGATTCTGCACAATCTGCGCCTCGAAGCTCGCGACAAAGCCTCAGTGAGATTGGTAACCTGGCCTCAGAAGTCGAACGCCTCCACGACGGCGAGAACATGTTTGCGCCGTCCGTGAGATAATGCGGAAATCTGTTGCAAGCTGAATAATAAAAAAATCATTAAAACGATTATACATGTAACGCATTGAACATGTGATAATCAAGGAATTTCGACCATTGAATGTTCCAAACCAATTTCGCCGAGCAGAAGAAACCGTTAAAAGGGAAGAAATGAATACGAAGATCGCCGTGTACCAATACCACTGAGGCTGAACCATATGTGACTTTTGATGTACACAGTACAGGCATCAAGTCACTGGGACAGCGAATGAGTTAGATATTTTCTTTCTCTGGTCAGTTCCCATGTGTATATATGTGATGTTACATACATCATTATCGTCATTTATTTATTCCAACATTGTTACATTTTTACATGAAATACAATATTGGGAAAGGAGGAAGCTGTAGTAGTACAACTTTGTTCCCCCCATCAAACATCTTTGGCAATGAAAACTATTTTCACATGTCATACTGTCTATGATACATCATGATAACAGTAGCTTATATAAAGGTCATCATAACTGTACTTATATTAAATGTTAAGGAAAACATATAAATATAAATATAAAACCTGCAATATAACATTTCAGTTTGCCAGACGAAATAGTCATAATTAATTAATAGTATAGCTAGAAACACAAGTTTGCTTATAATGTGCTTTGAAAATATATATATTTCGAATACTTCTCAAATCGTTTTTAGTTTTAGTGAATTCCAAAATGTTACCCCTTAGACCGATGAAGATATCACTTTCATTTCAGTTCTAACATACATTCGTATAAAAAATATTTATTTGTCTGGTGTGACGAGTTTCTAAACTACGTAACAATGAATTATGCGTGTTCATAGGTAACATATTAATATATGTTTTGTACACTACCATAGCCGTTTTCAGCTTAATTAAATCAAATATTTTCAAATTATGCAATTTAAAGAATAAAGGGGTGGTATGATCAAGTCTCTTAACTCTACAAACAATCTTTATTAGGTTATTTTGTTTTTATAAATAAAGGTAATACGTTGGTTCTATATGTTTTCTCACAACCTCTGCATATTTCATCATATGTGGTAGAACCAATGAACAGTATACAACATAGCACGCTTTATTATTTATTAAAACGTGATGTACTTTGTAAATTATTGCAGTTGTTTTTGAGACTTGATTGTATAATTTTAAAATGCTCTTTCCAATTTAATTTGCCATTTATTATTACACCCAGAAATTGTGTCATACACACTGAGTTAATAGGAATGCCACTGACACATATATTTGTATCATAGTTAATGTTTTTATTTTTAAATATTATGTAATTATTCTAACTGACATATAACGATAATTTATTTATAGTAAACCGTGTAATTAGTTTGTTTAATTCCATGCATAATGTATTACTAAGATGTAGTGCATCATTGCCGGAACAAAACATATTTGTATCATTAGCAAATAACTCGAATTTGTGTAACGTAACGAGAAACATTACTCATGTAATTTATATACAATATAAATAACATGGTCCCTAAAATTGAACCTTGCGGTACACCACATACTACATTGGTTACATCAGAGGCACAATTTTCTATACGAACATATTGTTTTTTTATTTCTGAAATAAATATTTATCCAATTAGATATAACAGCTCTAATACCGTAGCTGTCTAGCTTTTTGAGTGATCTATAGTATCAAAGGCTTTTTTAAATCGAAAAACACCCCATAGCAATGCTGTAAACTTACTGATACTTAAGGGTCGGATCAAGAAATAATTAAACCGTTTTAATAAGTGTTGTGACATGGATCTTGATATAAGTGTTGCATGTAGCAACGACGGACATCACGTTTGTAAATATTATGTGAATATGGCCTATGTGTTTGCACCTAACAAGATCTTCATACTAATTATTGTGAATTTTTTAGAAGTTGCAACTGTATGACACCGCTATTGTTTGACAGAGGTGATTGTGAGCATGCCTAGACTGCAGTTCGATGGACCATTTCATGTATTTGCAGCATCTCTGTCAGTATTTCATGGTTTTACGAACTTATATTTTATTTTCAAAGCTGAACTAGTGATCGGTCAGGGGTGATGACAAATAGTGACATTACCAACCAGCCTGCAGATCCGCTGTCATGATTCAGTGATTGTGTGCAGTGCCTACACCTGGTCAAGAATGAGCAAGCCTGACCATGCATAATACACATACACTACTTGTCTGCTGTACCAACTGGCCCAAGGGAGACATTCGTAGTTCTCGACATGTCCGCTGCATTCGACAGCGTCTACCACGATATCCTGATCACAAGCTTACAGAAGCGCATCGGCGTGACTGGCTCTAGGATAGCGTGGATTCACTCGTACTTATCTTATCGGAAACAATCGTTGAAGATACCAGGAGGCGCTTCCGACGATGCCAAAATCGCTTTTGGCGTTCCACAAGGCTAGTCACTGGGGCCTCTGATATTCACCATCTACACAGCCACAATCGGCGACATCATCAGTTTACACCACTTGAACCATCACCAAACTGCAGAGAGTGCAAAACTCAACAGTTGGACTGGTAATCCGCTGCAATACACGAGAGCACATCACCCCGGTGCAAATGAAGCTTCGCTGGCTTCCTGTGAAACAGAGAATCGAGTATAAAATACTGCTGCTATCGTTCCGTACCCAACTTGGCATCGCACCTTCGTACATCACCGACAAGCTCGACGCATACCGACCTGCGCGTGCTTTACGTTCCGCCAACAACAACGACCTGCATGTGCCGCCATCTACCAGCAGATACGTCGACCGAACATTCTCAGTTTCGGCCCCACGGATGTTGAACAATTTTCAGTTCGAGATAAAGACAGCCAAATCGCTAGCCGCATTCAAACGACTTTTAAAAAATTCATCTCTTTGAGTAATTTTTATTTATCTAACTAACTAATTAACTAATACATTTCTTATGACGCACATACTACGTCATATTAAAAAAAAATGTATCACTATTTATTCAGCTAGTTTATATTTGTTTAACACAGATTAATAATAAGTATGGATTAAAGAAGCTCTCCTAGCTAGAAGCTGTATGGAGTGAAAAAGCGCCCCAGCCAAAAGGTAAAATGGCCTTCCGTTATTACTATTGACCCGACCCGACCCGACCCGACACGACCCGCCGCACGTGATAGAGCAGATGTCATTGGGCTGTAAGGACGGCTTCACTGATTGGACGGTAGCGACAACGGTTTCAAGCATGGATACATAATATTGATTATATACATCTCTATGGCTTAGAGTACATCGTTTGAGGCACAGGAAAAGAAGGTGTTACACAGTTGCAGGATATGATTTATAATCGCCTCAGCCAGACTGTCTGCAGCTTCCGGAAGGCGACGTTTGCACTCTGTCTGAGCTTGACGTCTTCGGCATTATCGGGCAACGAACGAACCAGTGTTCAATGTAAATTGCCATTCCTCGTTATTTCAACTGGCGTGCCGACTAACATTTATATTTCGTGCAGTTTCCGAAGCATTGATCGTCAGGAGCTGATAATATCAGTGTCGCCAGCGTATTCGATGTCGAGTGGTAGGCGGGCATCGGCTGGTGGTCGCGAAATGCTGTATCCAGATAAACTTTCCCGGCACTGACATGAGTCGCGCTTTCCATACCATCCGTAGCGACAAGTGTTTATATATATTGTCGACTTTCCTTGGCGAGTTGAAATGGCGGGTGATCAGCTTCCTTCCCGCGGACACATCCCTCGGGCTTCGCCTCTCAACAGGCGAGTGTCACAGTGTTCGTGACTACGAATGGCAAGCCGCAAGGCGACGATCGCGGTGTTGCTCACAGTTTACTTGGAAGCAACACTTCGCGGCCTACGATCGTTCCATTCGACGCGCCCACAAAGCGACGCCATCTTACCATTCGACGTCGTAAACACTGACGACACTGATTTTAT
Source organism: Lamellibrachia satsuma (assembly GCA_033239005.1). Taxonomy (NCBI): domain Eukaryota; kingdom Metazoa; phylum Annelida; class Polychaeta; order Sabellida; family Siboglinidae; genus Lamellibrachia; species Lamellibrachia satsuma. The sequence continues at coordinate 1,709,612 of BSQZ01000097.1, read as the reverse complement.
CGGTTTGTTTATGGTTAGGGTTAGCGTGCTTGGCGGAGTGGTTGTGTACAAGTGTTGTCCGGCACGCTGACCGAATCGATTAGGAGTGGAGGATGACACGTAAGCTAGGGTCGCTCCTCTGTGATGCCAAAGACGTTCCACGCCGAAAACAACTGACATACGTCGCCTTCCGGAGGTTGTGGACAGTGCGGCTGAGGCGACCGAAGATCAGCCTGCAACTCTGTCTAAGGTGCTACGCGTCGTTTGTTTCCCTTGCTGGTTCATTTTCGACTCGTCAGACGGAAGATGACGGAGTGATGTCCTCCAGACGTCACTGATAGCAACGACGACGCCCTGATTCGTTGGCATCTCTTCGGTACCGATTGTTCCAAGACGGAAATCGTATTCCTGTCAGTTTATCGTCTTGTGCACAGTCATTGTAGTCAGCATTTATAATTTGATTGTCGGTCACAGGGACCCTAATCTGCGGAAGGTGCTGTTGAGTAATGCGTTGGGTTACCTGTTGCCCAATCCGAATGTAAAACGCGACGACGGCTGATTTCTACTTGACGTTGTCTAGAAACGCATCGACCCGCTTGCACCTCGAAAACACGTTGACTCATTACGTCACGACTTTATAGCAACGTATCAGTCTATCCTGCGAGTGGGAATGCGAATTGGTTGAGATGCAGTACCCGCACCACTTGTGCAATGTCAGAAATGCATATTCTTGGTTCGTCCTCTCGGAAAACTCTAGTGACTGTCTTTCGGTTAGCGGGATAGCGACAAGATATTACTATAGACCCAATAAACTGATACGAACGATCAACCACACGCTAGCGGGTATCTCGTCGTATCGAAGAGTGAAATTAAGCTATAGCGACATCACTCAAAAATTAATGTCTCCGATCATCCAGAGTTCGATGAGACACATACTAGGTCTTGACAAATCATCCACCCGTAGTCTGAAAGCGCGTGAGCAAACATATGGCGACGGATACATTATACACCTTCATGGAAGAGGTGGAGCCCGTGGTGGATATGACGCAGGAGTTTGAATTTCTGTACGTCTACACGGACGTCGTTAAATGAAGCGTCATCGGCGACACCCTCGATCGGTCGTTGAGGATCGTTTCGATACAAAGACAGAACTGACATACGGTATCGAGACATTTCGAGCACGTCCAGTACTTGCCCTTTTTGAGCAAGGAATTCGGAACGATCGAGATCGATATACGAGACGACACCGGAAATCTCGTACCATTCGACCGCAGTAAGGTGACGGCGATGCTTCATTTTCGACGTCGTATTACTGGCCTCTTCTGAAGATCGACGATTATTACGCCCGTTGGAACTAGCAAACATATACAAATTCCTGTCCAACCTCAGTGAAGACGATGCAACTGTGGAATAAGTGTGGCAACAAAGTAAATCAGTATGGAAAGAAACATGTGAGAAGATACTTGGTAAGAGAACAAGTCAGCACAAAGACTGGATTTCAGCCGAAACCTTGGAGAAGGCAGCAGAAAGGAAGCAGAGAAAAGCAACAGTAAACAAGAGTAAAACAAGAGCAGCCAGGACAGAAGCACACAGCTTATATAAATAAGTCAACAAGGAGGTAAAAAAGTGTAAAACATGACAAGAAAGACTTTGTGGAGAGATTGGCCGGCCAAGCAGAAGAAGCCGCAGGACAAAGAAATCTGAAATAATTGCACAACATTACACGGAAGCTAGCGAGTACACGTCGTAGTGATGAACAACGTGTTATGGAGAACACTGGACAGGTGTTGACAAATCAAGCAGATCAACTCAACCGATGGAAAGAGTATTTCGAAGAACAACTAAGCCGACCTTTACCTGATGAGCCTCCAGATATACATCCGGCTGAAATACCACTTCGCATCAACACCGACAGACAATTGAAACAGGAAATCTGGAAAGCAATCCTGCAGTTGAAGAAAGGGAAAGCACCGGCCCATATGGGATTCCACCGAAAGTAATAAAGGCTAATATAGAGACATCAGTGGACTATCTTTACCCTCTCTTTGGGTTTGGGTTGAAGAAGAGATTCCAGTAGATTGGAGACATGGCCACCTGTTCAAGCTCCCCAAGAAAGGCAATCTGAAAGACTGCAAAAACTGGAGGGGCATCACATTACTGTCAGTACCAGTGTTCAACAGGATTCTTCTGAAAGAATGAAAACAGAGGTCGACGGACTATTGCGGGAGGAACAGGCTGGCTTTCGGAAGGAGAGGTCATGCACGGACCATATAGCTACTATACGAGTGATCATAGAACAGTCCCTGGAGTGGAATTCTCCTCTGTATATAACTTTCGTAGACTTCGATAAAGCTTTCTATATCGTCGACCGTACTGCCCTTTGGAACATTACGGTATCCCGAAAAAGCTCACCAGACTGATCCGTATAACTTACAAACCATCCACTTGCCAGGTTAACCACAACGGCTACTTGACTGAGCCTTTCTCCATTCTAACCGGGGTCCGTCAAGGATGTCTGCTGTCTCCATTCCTGTCCCTGCTGGCAGTTGACCGGATTATAGCATCAACAATAGAAGGTTGCCAGCGGGGAATCCAGTAGACACTCTTCAAACAGCTAGAGGATATTGACATTGCAGATTACGTTGCACTACTTTCACGCCGCCATGACAACAAGGCAACATCACTGTATGAGTCTGCTGCAAAATGGGCCTGAAGATCAAAAAAAAAAAAACCAAGACTATGAGAGCGAATCACGTGAACAATAATAGCATCCAGTTGAGGGGTGAGGACATAGTAGATGTGGAGCAGTTCACATATCTGGGGAGTGTTGTGAGCAGAGACTGTGGCACAGACCGAAACATCATAGCAGGATAGGGAAAGCCACAGCTGCGTTTAAGACCCTGATACCCATTTGGACGTCACCTCCGTCAAGATCTAACTTCGGATGTTTAATACCAACGTAAAGTCTGTCCTTCTTTATGCATGTGAAACATGGCATAACAAAGGGCACTGAGGGCCATCCTACATAAAATGACAGAATACAATCACAAATGAAGAAATATGGAGAACGGGACAAGGAAAAACAGAAGCCCAGATCAAGAGAAGAACGTGCGATTGGCTGGCAACACACTGCGAAAACCAACGTTCAGTGTGGTATGCCATGCTCTAAAATGGAACCCACTAGGGAAACGGAAGAAAGGAAGACCCCGATCCACTTGAAGAAGGTACCCATTTTGGGCCTGAATGAAACGGGCGTTGAACTACTCAGTCAACTCTGGTACAACGACTCATGGAAGACTTGGCATTTCGATGATACAAACGAAGCGTTATGGCGCCGACGACGGTACATCGTCGAAAATCCAGTCGTCGATATTATGAGAAGAATCCATGTGGACCTGTTCCTGCAAGACTGTTACCTAATCAACGGATTCGACGTCATGATTTGACTGGTTCGCATCAAAGATGCGTTCGCTCTCATGGCCGGCGATGCCAACCCCAGTTACAAGATACAGATCATCGACACCACCGTGTTCGCGAGACGAGCCGCTCCCTTCCTCGTGTCCAGATGGCGCACTTCAATGCAATCAACGAGGGTACGACCGAGTAACCGCTGCAACCCGTCGACTGCAAAGTGAACTCCATTCCTACGAGTGCTATGTCGAAATCCTGTTCCTTAATACCCTACCGAAACGTCTGGTGCTGTTCTGCATCGATAATGACGCGTACAACGGTTCTTATGCCCAAAACCCGTTTCATGCAAAGAACAGTGATGTCAACTTCCTTGCCGTCTACGTGGACGGTCGACATTATGAGCTTCTCCAACCGAATTTCCCCGAAGAGTATTACGTCAGAAGTTGCCTCAATATGTTTTCATCGACTGGCAAGGTATCGCAGGACGATGGGAACGGTCTTATTCGCGTCGATTTCTCTGACGGGTACACCTTCTTCGGGTTCGGCCTGATCCCCAACGCGTGTGACAGTTCGTGCTTCCATCTTCTAAAAAAGGGAAACTGGGCATCGTGAATCATTTCGCATCGGAGCCCGCGAGAACGTTGAACGTCGCCGTGTGAGGCGAATTCGAGCGGTGCTCGAAATTGACAAGCGCAGGAACGTCATCTCTGATTACTGATCAACACAGAACAGATCGTCAGACTCCTGGCGAGGGAGGCGCGTACTAAGATCATCGTCCACCACGTCATTCCTAAAGACGGGATGCCTATAACCGTTGACACTCTCCCGATCGCACTTGTATACAACACGAACGACGCCGATGGACCTGGTCAACATGGCACTTTACGTGGAAGCCGACAGAAACGGCGAATACATCTGCTCGTACGGACTACCACCGCTACACGCCGCATTCCGCACGTTTCTGAACGAACATTGTTACTAGTGGACTAACAATGTCAAGATATGTCAGGGCATACATATAAACGCTTTTTTAAAGGTGTGTGAAACCGATTTAGTCGCAAACGGTTGTCGCGTGTTCAATTGGATTAAAGCTCCCAGAGACGGTAAAATATAGTATAAATGCTTCTGGCGAGGTGCTAACCCGTAGGCTCGGAGCCTCTACTGCGGAAGCGAACCCCGTAAGCCCTGTCATGACATATGTGATACAAAGTGACATAGAAATGCAATTTTGTCCACACGATGAAATTTAATTACTTTTTGTGAGCGTAGTCGTTTTCCGCCGAGCAGTGGAGCGAGGCTGACCGGTTGATGTAGACAATAGTTGGTGGCGCTCCCTCTCGTATTAGCCGTGCAGGCCGTTAGACCGTGGAACGCTAAGAGGCGCCGATCGGTAGGGCAGTGACAAGTGGGGTCACGCACCCGTAATCAGACCGGTGATTGGTCCGAAGTCAGATTACTTGGGGCGGTAGAACTGCAAGGGTCAGTGGTATCGCCGGCCATTTTTTATCTGGGCTCACCCTGTAAACAACGACAAGAATGTTGTTCCAATTTGAAAATCATTGTAAAAAACAATCGTAGAGATGTAGTTCATACGGTATTCGATGTCCAGGTTGGTGTATGGAGTCGTGTTTTAAATGCTTCTCCATCTACATTGGATTTTCAGCTGGAAAGGCATATATTTTTAATATTCAGGTATGAGTACTTGACCTGGATATTGTGTGTGTGCGCGTGTGTGTGTGCGCTCGGCCGCGCGCGTGTGTGTGGCTGTGGGCATGTGTGTGCATTTGTTTGTGTGTGTGTGTGTGTGTGTGTGTGTGTGTGTGTGTGTGTGTGTGTGTGTGTGTGTGTGTGTGTGTGTGTGTGTGTGTGTTTGTGTGTGTGTGTGTGTGTGCATTTGTTTGTGTGTGTGCGTGCGTGCGTGTGCGTGTGCGTGTGCGTGTGCGTGCGTGTGTGTGTGTGTGTGTGTGTGTGTGTGTGTGTTGGTGCATAATTGAAAATAAGTTTATGTTTTGTGCATTTACATACTTTATGATTGGCATTGTTCATTATGGGGGATCAATGTACTCCCACTTTTCTGATTTTATATCAATGTACATGTGAATAGTAAATACTGTCATGCGCTGTAACATTATAGTTGCTACGTTTGAATTGTTACCTATTTGGAGTGTAACTCGCTGTAGCCAACGGAATGTTATTTTCGCTTCTAGCTCGGGGCGTTTCGTCACTCCATATTTATCATTAATCTGAGTTAAATAAATGGGTTGCCATTTTACTCACCCATGCAAGTGTGTTAGTGATCATGGATATCTAGAGAAACCAGGTCAATCTACACGTCAGTTTATAATAGCAAGTTCAGTCTAATTTATTATTGAGTTTTAATTTAATGATACAATATGCATTTATGTGAATAATCATTGATTATAACCTCAAATGTATATTTTATTTTGTTGTTAATGTTATTATTGTATTTGTATTACTAGCAAAACTACTCATATTCTGGATGAAATTTCGTCATGATGACAATATTTACACCGTTTCAGGACAAAACATTATCACAGAAATATCTATATTTCCCTTGGTGTTTGGTGTTGCAATTTTCGCCAGTGTGACTTAATACCGGTTGCAACAGTAGCGTCTATTGACATGAAAGGACAACTTATCTAGCTTGGAACAAAGGTTGAACACTCGCATGGCGTGGCGAACAATATTACGTAGTAACTACGAAAGGTAATTCGCATGTTCGAACAAAGGCTAATAGTGGGGTGAATTTCGAAAACATAATAGTGTTACAACTCCTTCCTCGGGTCGTAGATAAACACCTGGAAGTTTGGTGCCCGAAATGCGAAGTATTTACGAGGAGTAGCATAACATGTATACACAAGCTCGATTTGACAAAGATTATTGGTATTATAATTGTTGTTATAAAGCGTGAGAAGCCACGAAACGTACACTAAGTCAATTAGATAATAAATGACCACGGTAAATATGTTTGACTATAAGTGGAAAGTGGATAATATTGAATGTAACGTATATTTTCAGAAATCATTACAAAGCTGAATAGCGATATCGAAATGTTGAGGCAAGAGAAGAAGGCGCTCGAACAAAACTCAAAAGGTATTTGTGATTTTTATCCTTGAAATATTGTATTGTTTTTTGGAACATTTGAAACATTTTCTTTAGCGATGTTACTTACGCTAATACTTTGGTTCTTGGACATTCGCAGAGAGGGTGTTATCGACAAACTATCTCTGTCTGGGTGGACACACTTCAACAGTTATGTTTACAGCTCCAAAAAAATAAAATGCAACGACCGGTGTGTACGCTCATCCCGCACACAATAAATGTCGAAATCACCCCTGCAGAATTGCCAAGTTGTTTAGAGAAACATACGTTAAATCATGGCGCATCCAAACAAAGAAAATGGGTGTCCAGTTTCCCAACAGAATGACGAGTACAGAGAGGTTCCATGATCGTTGGAGATCGAAGTGCAAAGCTGTATAATTCCCCTGCAGCGTCACCTTAACAATGGGTTATGAATTGTAAAATAAAGACGTTTTATTCATCACATTTTGGCGACGAGATGGGATTTCATATGTCAGCAAACATAAAATTCAGATGTCAGCAATCATTTCTAAACAAATGGAGACTCAACATTCTGAAGCCACGTCTAATTTTGAGACCAACTTTAGATTCACAACGATCGATTAAGATTAACGGAAAAAGCGACAGCGCAGGTATTAACAATACGTAAATAACATGACGCTGCTCGGAACGCTACCCGGAATTTCGGGGGAAGGTTGGTTTTCCTATAAAGCAGGTTGGGTTTTATTTCAAAGCAAATGACATAGGCAATGAAGCCGCTAGTAAATGGACAGCTATTTTTTATCCATGGTCGCAATGAAAACATACACTCTCTTCTCGGCATTGCCTTGAGTCGCGTCTTCGATACCATCCGTCGCGACAAGTTTTTTTTTATACACTGTCGACCGACGACCAAAACAATCCGGTGGTTCCGGAGAATAATTGGTTGCTTTCACTGTTCAGTCAAATCGACCTCTACCTGAGCGATACCCTCGTGACCCCTTCGACCAATACGTATCCGTATCGCGCTTACATGGAAACGACGTTGAGCTACGATACCGAGGCTAAAGAGACACAATACACGAGTCAACTGTGGTACAAAGACACATGGTAGATATGGCATTTCGAAGATACGAACGAAGGGTTGTTGCATCGACGACGGTACATCGTGGAGAGTTAAATTGTCGATATGATGGGAAGATTCCACGTGGACCTGTTCCTGTAAGACCTTTACCTACACAATGTTTTCGACGCCAAGATCCGACTGGCTCGCATCAAGGATGCGTTTCGCTCTTATGGCCGTCGGTGCCAACCCCGGTTACAAAATATACAGATCATCGACACCACCGTGTTGGCGAGACGAGCCGCTCCTCTTCCACGCGTCCATGTGGCGCACATTAATGCAATCGACGCGGATACGGCCAAATAACCGCTGCAACCCGTAGACTGCAAAGTGATTTAACAAGATTTAACAAGATTTGCCATCCAAGCCAAAGGCCCAGATGGCAAGTGGACAAGGAAGCCATTGGCTTATCGAGAGTCCAACAATGTTCACCTACTTATAACCCGCCCTCCTGAGATATGTGTCAACCTTGTTTTTAAACATATTCACGCTGCTAGCAGTTACACAATCTGTAGACAATTTGTTCCATTCATTGATTGTCCTCTGTGCGAACGAGTGCATCCTGATGTCCAATCTACATTGATCCTTTACTAATGTTACCTCATGTCCTCTAGTTCTGCTATCCTTCTTGAGTGAGAAAAACATATTTCTATCAATATTTTCATACCCATTCAATATCTTAAAAACTTCAATCTGATCTCCTCTTAACCTCCTTGTCTCTAGAGTTGTTAAACCACATTCTTTCAGGCGTTCTTCATAACTAAGGTCTCTAAGTTATGGAATCATTTTAGTTGATCTCCTTTGTCTGCGTTCAAGCGTATCTATATCCTTCTTACGATATGGTCTCCATGCTTGTATACAGTATTCTAAATTAGGTCTAACTATTGCTTTATAAAGAGGTATAATTAACTTTTTTTCCCTTGTATGTTATGTTTCTTCTAATCAATCCAAGAATTTGATTACCCTTTGAAGCTGCAATACCACACTGCTCTGAAACTTTCATATCAGCGCTTATTGTAACTCCAAAGTCCTTTTCTTTTACAGTAGTACCCAGAACAGTATATCCCATTTTATAGTTTACATTCAAGTTCCCATGTCCTGTATGTAGGCATTTACATTTCCCAAAATTGAACAGCATCTGCCATTTCTCAGACCATTTCACTAATCTGCCTAGATCGTTTTGTAAACGTTGTTAATCACCATCAGTATTAACCTTTCTAAACAGTTTTGTGTCATCCGCAAATTTCAGTACGTTACTTGTTATGCTGTCGTTCAAGTCATTGATATAAATTAGGAATACTATAGGTCCTAATACTGATCCTTGAGGTACCCCACTCAAAACCGATTTCCAATTTGAAACTTCTCCATCTACTACAACTCGTTGTCTTCTGTTAGTCAGCCATTGTTCTATCCAGTCAGTTATGCTATCCCCGATACCATGGGCTTTTAATTTAAGTAGTAATCTTTGATGTGGCACTTTGTCAAAAGCTTTCTGAAAATCTAAGTAGATAATATCTACTGGCAAGTGTACTCCATTCCTCAGAGAGCCATATCGCACATGCACGAAAACCTGTTCCTTGATACCCTACCGTAACGTCTGGTGCAGTTCTGCATCGACAACGACGCGTACTACGGTTCCTACGTCATTTCACCCATGCACAACGAAATCGACTTCCTCGCCGTCTACATAGACGGTCGACAGGTACCAGCCAAGCTTCTCCAACCGTATTTCCCCGAAGGTCGCTATATTAGAAGTTACCTTCCACCCGTAGCCTCGGCGCCTCTACCGCGGAAACGATCGCCGTAAGCCAAATCATGATCGTCCGAGAGTTTTGAATGGTTAACGCATGTACTGTGCTTATTACTCGTTTGACCATCCGAGTGTTTTGAGCCAACAACGAATGTACAGTGCTTATTACTCAATGAAAACATATGTATGTACGATGGTGTGTTTGTTGTTATACGACCCCTAAACTCATCCGTTCATTCCATTCTTACTATCATTATATCCGATCTTTGTCACAAGTAAACGCGTCCCATTGGCTATATTAGCGACCACTGATCATTCCGTACGGTAGAAAGTCAGGAAACATAACACTTCCATTTACTACTTCTAATGCACTACTACTTTACTACTTCTAATGCACAACTTTTGACGACCTATTCGAAGGAGCTCTCGCCTGTAGCCTGTCCGCTACGATCATATACCTATATATATATATATATATATATATATATATATATATATATATATATATATATATATATATATATATATATATATATATATATTTATATCTTATGAAATAAAGCGACATAGAAATGCAATTTTGCTCACATAACGAGCATTAATAACTTTTTGTGTGCGTAATCGCCGAGGAATTGGACGAGGTCTTCATTTAACTTTCAGCTGGGTGCACAAGGTTTTTAGTGCGGGTACTCAGGTATGAGGACTTGACCTGGGTACAGGTGAGTGTGTGTGTGTGTGTGTGTGTGTGTGTGTGTGTGTGTGCGTGTGTGTCTGCGTGTGTGTGTGTTTGTGTGCTTTGTGAATTTACATACTTTATGATTGGCATTGTTAATTATGGGGGATCAAGATACTGCCACCTTTTTGATTTCATACCAATAAGGTTGGTACACATTGTCATGTGCTGTATGATTTTTGTTCGTACTTAGAGTGCGACTCGCTGCAACCAACGGAAGGTAATTTTAACATTTAGCTAGTGGCGCTTCGCCACTCCATACATCTTCTAGCTAGGGTAGTTTCGTCACTCCATATTTATTAATTAGCTGTGTTAAATAAATGGGATGCCATTTTACTCACACATGCAACTGTGCTAGTGATCACTGATATGTACATAAACCAACACAAGTTACACGTCAGTTTATATTAGCAAGCTTAGTGTAATTTATTGTGGAGTTTTAATTTAATAACACTAGATGCAGGCATGCGAATACTCATTGAATATAACCTCAAATGAATATTGCATTTGTATTACTAGCAAAAATACCCATACTCTGGAAGAAAAAACTTCGTAGTTTTCTATGGCTGTCATGATAACAATATTTACACCATTTCAGGACATAACATTATCACAGAAATATGTATATTTCCTTTGGTGTTTGGTGTTGCCTGACAATATCTTGACAGTGCTTTGGAATCAAATTTTCGAAAATGTGAAAAATACCTGCAGTAACAATAGCTTTTGTTGATGTGAAAGGGCGGTTTATGTAACTGGGAGCAATGGTAATTGGCTTGTCCGTAGCAAGGCTAATGGTGGGGTAAATTTTAAAAACATAATAGTGTGACGACTCCTTCCTCGGGTCGTAGATAAGCCCCTGAAGGTTTTGAGCCCGAAATGCGAAGTGTTTACGAGGAGTAACTTACCATGCATACTCTAGCTCGATTTTACAAAGATAATCGGTATTATGATTATTGTTATAAATCATTATAGCCAGTAATGTTACAGAAACGTACGCTATATCAATTATATAATAAGTGATCACTGTAAATATGTCTGAGCATAATGTATATATTGATATTTCGAAAATGGTTAATATTGAATGTGACGCATATTTTCAGAAAGCATTGCAAATATGTTTAGAGAAAAGACGGCACTCGAAGAAGAATCGAGAGGTATTTGTGATTTTTATCCTTGAAACATTGTATTGGTTTTTGGAATATATGAAACATTTTGACAAACGGCATTAATTTTGGAACCATTATGGTTATTGGACATTCGCAGAGAGGGTGTTATAAACGACACACTTCAACAGTTATGTCTACACGCAATCAAATGCAATTACATGTTTGCACGTTCACACGCTCGCACGCATACTATCGAAATCACTCCTAAAGTTGTGTAGAGAAACATGTATGAGTTCATGGGCCTATCCAAACACTGAAAATGGGGGTCCAGTCTCCCAACAGGGTTTCAAGTATTGAGATGTTCCCTTATCGTTGGAGGTCGAAGTGCAATTCTGTCTAGTTCCGGTGCAGTGTAACCTTAACATGGGTTATGAATGATGAAATAAAAAACGTTTCATACATCAAATTTGGCGACGAGACGGGATTTTATATGTCAGCAAATGTGAAATACAGATGTCAGCAATCACTTCTGAACAAATGGCGACTCTACTTTGAGACCAACTTTGGATTCGGAACGGTTGATTAAATGTCACGGAAAACGCGACATGCAGTAGGTAAACAACATGAACTGCTCGTAACGTTACCTGAAGTTTCGAGACAAGGAGCGTCTTCATACCAAGACATTCTTGATCTAAGTGTTGCTTTACACGTGCATGCACCAACGACTGGATCACATTTATTAATTAAAAATGAATAATACTATACAACAAATCGTATACTGATACACTGATACGTTCTTTGCTAATGACTGCTGAACACACTAAACTCTTGTTGGCTGACTATGCTTCAGAGACAGTTCGGCAGTATGAACAGAGAGTTAATCGTTTGAATGAAGAGGCGGAGAAAAACAAAGGTAACTTTTACATTGA
>BSQZ01000097.1:1687500-1692500 GCA_033239005.1 Lamellibrachia satsuma | reverse complement strand
TATGAAAAACCCAACTGCCCACACTTATAACGCAACTGCTGGGACCACCCTCACCCAAATTATTAATTAATTGGTTCCTGGTGTCGTTGTCACCGGCTACTAGCCCGATAAGTGTATACTTCTCTGGTAGCCACCTCATCTTCGTTGCTTTTTGTTTGCCTTATATTGTACATGATGACGGTGAGGAGGAAATAAATGTACTTACTTGCTCAATTACTTACTTACTTACTTATTTACATACGTTAGACAACTATTTGTAACATGCTATCTTCACACTATAAACAGTACTACCCTATGTGTCATGCTCTGGATGCAACTGTTTCTGCCGTGCAATGAAATGCTGGCCAGTATATCTATATTTCACTTGTTGTTTGGTGTTGCCAGTAAATGTATTGATAGCTCCATGGACTCCAACTTTCGAAATTATGAATAAATAGCGGCGATTACAGTAGCGTCTATTGATATGAAAGGACGGTTTACGTAACTTGTAACAATGGCTGAAAACGTAATAACTACGAAAGGTAATTCGCATGGTATACACAATGCGTAAACAGCATAACGTGGCTCGGAACGTTTTCCGAATTTTCGGGGAAGTCTGGTCTTCCAGCAAGACAGGTTGGGTTTTTATTTCGAAGGGAATGACATTGACAATGATGTCATGACCCCCTTTGGCTTTGGAAATATTAAAAAAACAACTTAACAACCTATTGCGCCAGTGAAGAAATAGGGGAAGAACAGCCGGAAGGGAAGGAGCCGATAAATATCGGGAAATAAAAAAAACTTAAAAGGCATAAAGTTAGCGAAAACAAATGAATAGGAGAGCTGTGCAACGAAATAGAAGACAACCTGAACAAGAACTATATTTCCATTGGTGATTGGTGATGCCAATCAATATTTTGATGGCTCCTTGGAATCCAACTTTCGAAAGTGTGAAATAATACCGGCAATTACAGTAGCGTCTATTGATATGAAGGGCGGTTTACGTAACTTGTAACAATGGTTGAAAACACTCATAGCGATGCGAACAATTGTACATACTAACTACGAAAGGTAATTCGCATTTTCGTAGAAAAGCTGAAAGTGACGTGAATTTCTAAAACATAATATTGTTACATCTCCTTCCTTGGGTCGAAGATGAATCCCTGAAAGTTTGGTGCCCGAAATGCAAAGTGTCTACGATGTGTAGCATACACAAGCTCGATTTTACATAAATTAATGGTATTATAATTGCTGTTATAAAGCGTGATAGCCAGTAATGTGAGAAACCACGAAACGTAAAAGTTAATTAGATAATAAAAGACCACAGTAAATTTGTATCAGAATAATATATAGTGATATTTCAAAAGGGATTAATATTTAATGTAATGTATATTTTCAGAAAGCATTGTAGAGCTAAAAGAAGAACTCAGAAAGGCGTCGGAAGAAAAAAAGGCGCTCGAAGAAGAATCAAGAGGTATTCGTGATTTATATCTTTGAAATAATGAATTGGTTTGGGAACGTTTAATACATTTTGATAAACGGAACGCCTAGTCAGGTGATGTATCTTGTAGGGCGTAGCGTTTATTCCTGGTTACCATGACCACCAGATAGATGGATAAAATTTGTTTATTTGTTTATTTATTATTTTTTTCTTTCTTTTGTTGTATATGTTTTATTGATCCATTCTTATTTTTATCTCGCTTTTAGTGCGGTGTTGCTAAGCTTTGCTTTGGGCCACTTTTCATCTTTTCATGGTATCACCAGGCCCCTGAACTTCAGTATATAACAACAATGCATTTCCATCTTCCTTTATTTTTCAGCTGGGTACACAAGGTTTTTTTTCAGGTATGAGGACTTGACCTGGGTACAGTTGTGTGAAAGTGTGTATCTGTGTGTGTGTGTGTGTGTGTGTGTGTGTGTGTGTGTGTGTGTGTGTGTGTGTGTGTGTGTGTGTGTGTGTGTGTGTGTGTGTGTGTGTGTGTGTGTGTGTGTGTGTGTGTGTGTGTGTGTGTGTGTGTGTGTGTGTGTGTGTGTGTGTGTGTGTGTGTGTGTGTGTGTGTGTGTGTGTGTGCTTTGTGTATTTACATACTTTATGATGGGCATTGCTCATTATGGGGATCAAGATACTGCCACCTTTCTGATTTATATCAGTGTGGTTGGTACACATTGTCATGTGTTGTAACATATGGTTGATCTGTACGATTTTTTTTCGTACTTAGAGTGCGACTCGCTGTAGCCAACCGAAGGTAATTTTAACTTCTAGCTAATGGCGCTTCGCCACTCCATCCATCTTCTAGCTATGGTAGTTTCGTCACTCCATTTGTATAAATTATCTGTGCTAAATAAATGGGATGCCATTTTACTCACACATGCAAATGTGCTAGTGATCACTGATATGTACAGAAACCAACCCAGGCTACACGTAAGTTTATATTAGCAAGTTTAGTGTAATTTATTGTGGAGTTTTAATTTAATAACACAAGATGCAGGCATGCGAATACTCATTGAATATAACCTCAAATGAATATTGCATTTTGTTTTTATTATTATTTTTGCATTTGTATTATTAGCAAACATACCCATACTCTGGAAGAAAAAACTTCGTAGTTCTCTGTGGCTGTCATGATAACAATATTTACACCATTTCAGGACATAACATTATCACAGAAATATCTAGATTTCCTTTGGTGTTTTGTGTTGCCAGTCAATATCTTGACAGTGCTTTGGAATCCAAGTTTCGACAATGTGAAAAATACCTGCAGTAACAATAGCTTCTATTGATATGAAAGGACGGTCTATGTCCGTAGCAAGGCTAATGGTGGGGTGAATTTCAAAAACATAATAGTGTGATGACTCCTTCCTCGGGTCGTAGATGAACCCCTGAAAGTTTGGAGCCCGAAATGCTAAATATGTTTGAGCATAATGTATATATTGATATTTCGAAAATGGTTAATATTGAATGTGACGCATATTTTCAGAAAGCACTGCAAATCTGTTAAAAGAAAAGAAGGCGCTAGAAGAAGAATCAAGAGGTATTTGTGATTTTTTTCCTTGAAATATTGTATTGGTTTTTGAATATATGAAACATTTTGACAAACGGCGTTAATTTTGGAACCATTATGGTGCTTGGACATTCGCAGAGAGGGTATTATCAACGACACACTTCAACAGTTATGTCTACAGCGCCAAGCAATAAAATGCAATTACATGTGTGTTCATACGCACGCACGCGTACTATTGATATCACTCCTGCAGAGTTGCTAAGTTGTGTACATAAACATGTATAAGATCACGGGCCTATCCAAACACTGAAAATGGGATCCAGTCTCCCAGCAGGTTTTCAAGTACTGATATGTTCCCTTATCGTTGGAGGTCAAAGTGCAATTCTGTCTAGTTCCGGTGCAGTGTAACCTTAACATGGGTTATGAATGATGAAATAAAAAACGTTTCATACATCAAATTTGGCGACGAGACGGGATTTTATATGTCAGCAAATGTGAAATACAGATGTCAGCAATCACTTCTGAACAAATGGCGACTCTACTTTGAGACCAACTTTGGATTCGGAACGGTTGATTAAATGTCACGGAAAACGCGACATGCAGTAGGTAAACAACATGAACTGCTCGTAACGTTACCTGAAGTTTCGAGAAAAGGAGCATCTTCATACCAAGACAATCTTGATCTAAGTGTTGCTTTACACGTGCATGCACCAACGACTGGATCACATTTATTAATTAAAAACGAATAATAATATAAAATAAATCGTTTACTGATACACTGATACGTTCTTTGCTAATGACTGCTGAACATACTAATCTCTTGTTGGCTGACTGTGCTTCAGAGACAGTTCGGCAGTATGAACAGAGAGTTAATCGTTTGAATGAAGAGGCGGAGAAAAACAAAGGTAACTTTTACATTGATGTATCATTTCCTTTAATGAAACTATATTAATGAAACTTGAAACGTGATTGTGCTAATTATAATAATTACGTAACAACCTTAATTTGTAACCGTACATAACCTGATATAACTATACGCAATTATTACTACTGCTGCTGCTGCTGCTGCTGCTGCTGCTGCTGCTGCTGCTGCTGTTACTAGAACTACCAAAGAGTGTAATATTGATAAGAGGTGACACTCTCTATTGTTTCAATGCTAGTTGCATATTTGAGGAGCCATCTTGTGGCCAGCTGTATACAAATTTCACATGTGAATGGCTATAGCCTAGATTTTTTACAAATAGGTGGTAAGCAAATCATATATATATATCTTTATTTATGAGTAACGCAAATAAACAGCAACTAACAATAACTAACTGATTAAATAACTAACTAACAATACATTTATAATTTTTTTTAATAAAATCAAAACAATTACAAAAATGTTTGATTGATGCGCACAGTACGAAACTTACAATGCTATTGACCAGGGATCTTATTTGCTGAAGAAAGAGCATAAGTTATGTTGTAAAAGAGCTTTATTACAAAGCCAAAAGTTAACAATGTACATAATAATGTACACACAGTCACATACCAAAATCAGTATGTGATGTACATATACCACATCCAAAGTAAACACCAATTGACACAATCAACACAAATTCTACATGGCATCAACTGTAAATACAACATCAGCTAAAGTGAGGAAACAGCCCATAACACTTTACAAATAACAACAGTGAAAAATATACGTTATGCAGCACAAAACAATCAATTGAAATACATTAAACATGATGTACGAACATGGCACACGTCCCATGGAAAAACAAAGTCTGAGCACACACAATTGAGGAAATGAAACCGATAACGCACATCCTTAATACTAAAACGCCTTCCGATGTACCATTACATGACATTAAGATATCAGACACATACATCTCTAGTAACAATGCCAAAACCTGAGTACACACAATGACGAAAGGAAACCAATAAGTCACATCCTTCATACTAAAACCATTCCAACGTACCCTTACATAGCACTAAGATCTAAGACATATATATATATATATATATATATAT
>BSQZ01000097.1:1655000-1685000 GCA_033239005.1 Lamellibrachia satsuma | reverse complement strand
GGAACGACAGTGACACAGGTCGAGGAGATGAAGTTGGGCTTTTGTATGGCACAATGTACACATGTTGTACATGAGCACATCCACGACGTACGACGTGTACGTAGTCTTAATGACTAATAGTATAGAGGAGGTTTTCGATGAACAGATTGCGGAATCCAGAGCCCGGAGCCACTTTTTAGAGCCAAGTGACCTCCCAATGTATCGCCACTAAGCGGATAGTGACCGCAATACTTAGCGCCTCATGTTACTAGTTTTATTGCTGGTGGCGCCCGTAGCAGATAACATATGAACAATATTTATAAGACAGCGCCTACTGCCTAGTAACCAAACGACTTCGGTGCATAGTGAGCGCCCATTTACTACAAGTGATATCGCTAGCAGCACCCCCGACTGCAAGCGAATTAACTAATTTACGTAAAAAAGCTCCCCTAACGCTTAGTAACCGAAGTAATTTGCGTGTTAGAAACGTCTGTTGTCAACCAGCTCGTGATTCTGGTTGGGCAAACGCAACCACCCGCTTTCTAAACTAGAGTATTCTACGGCATAGCGTGTGAACTAATTTGCGTACTAAAAAGCGCCTCTATTGACCAAAAATGTAACCATGAAGCATGAGGCGCATGGCGCAACTTCCGGTTGATCATGTTGAAAGTGAATTCCGAGTGAGTAAAGTCTTCTAGAAGGAATGGAAATTTATAGAATGTTCTAGAATGCCCTTGCGCTCATTGACCTGGTGTTTTTTTTGATGAGTAGATACATTTTGTACAAATTACCGGCGGTAGACAGGCCAGATGCGCCGGTGTGATGTTATATTTAGATACTCTTGCAATAATTTCACAATGTAGATGCAGCGAAGCAAAGAAATAACAAAGTAGCAAGGCAGTGAAACAGCGAAGTAGCGAAGTGTCAAAGCAGCGAAACAGCGAGGCAACGAATTAATGAGGTGATGAGGCAGTGAGGCAACGAAGTAGCGAAGCGATGATGCAACGAAGCTGAAAAGAAGCAAAGGCAATAAGGCATCAAAGCAATAAGCAGTAATGAAAAAGCAAAGCAACAAGGCAGTGAAGCACCGAAATAGCGAGACAACGAGGCAGCAAGGCAGCGAGGCAGTTCTGCGGACGAAATAACTTCGTAGTTCTCTATGACTGTATGATATAAATATTTAACATTTCAGGATACACAACATTATCACAGAAATATATATATTTCACTTGGTGTTTGGTGTTGCCAGTCAATGTATTGATGGCTCCATGGAATCCAACTTTCGAAATTATGAATTAATACCGGCGATTACAGTAGCGTCTATTGATATGAAAGGACGGTTTACGAACTTGTAACAATTTTTGAAAATTTAAATTTAATTACTACGAAAGGTAATTCGCATGGTATTCGCAATACGTAAACAGCATGACGCTGCTCGGAACGTTATTTTCGGGGAAAGACTGGTCTTCCTACCAAGACAGGTTGGGTTTTTATTTCGAAACGAATGACATTGGTAATGATGTCATAACCCCCTTTGGCTTTGGAAATATTAAAAAACAATTTAATAACCTAAAGCGCCAATATTGAAAAAGGGGAAGAACAGCCCCGGAGGAGCCGATAAAAATCGGGAAATAAAAAAAATCTTAAAAGGCGAAAATAAGCGAACAAAAGTGGATAGGAGAGCTGTGCAGCGAAACAGAAGACAACCTGTACAAGAACTATATTTCCCTTGGTGATTGGTAATGCCAGTCAATATCTTGATGGCTCCTTGGAATCCAACTTTCGAAATTGTGAATTAATACCGGCATTTACAGTAGCGTCTGTTGATATGAAGGGCGGTTTACGTAACTTGTAACAATGGTTGAAAACACTCATAGAGTTGCGAACAATTGTACGTAATAACTACGAAAGGTAATTCGCATTTTCGTAGAAAGGCTGATATTGGCGTGAATTTAGAAAACATAATAGTGTTTTCGATCTTCGGGTCGTAGATGAATCCCTGAAAGTTTGGCGCCCGAAATGTAAAGTCTCTACGACGAGTAGCTTAACATGCATACACTAGCTCGATTTTACAAAACCTAATGGTATTATAATTGCTGTTATAAAGCGTGATAGCCAGTAATGTGAGAAACCACGAAACGTACATGAAGTTAATTAGATAATAAATGACCGCTGTAAATGTGTATAAGTATAATGTTTATATTGATATTTCGAAAGGGTGTAATATTGAATGTGACGTACATTTTCAGAAAGCATTGTAGAGCTTAAAGAAGAATTCAGAAAGGCGTCGGAAGAAAAGAAGGCGCTCGAAGAAGAATCAAGAGGTATTCGTGATTTATATCCTTGAAATAAGGAATTGGTTTGGGAAAATTTTAAAAATTTTGATAAACGGCGTAACCTTTCGGAACCATTGTGGCTCTTGGACATTCACAGAGGGGGTGTTATCAACGACCAACCTCTGACTGGGTGGACACACTTCAACAGTCATGTCTACAGCTCGTAAACATAAAATGCAGTGTCACGTGTGTGCATTCACATGCGCGCTCACACGCACCCAATTACTGTCAAAATCACCCCTACAGAGATGCCAAGTTGTGATGTGAAGCATGCATGAGATCATGGGTTTATGATCGATGAAATATAGACTTTCTATACATCAAATTTGTACACAAGGAAGCCATGAGGAAAGGACACAGGCCCCACCCTCTCAAAGTCGTCAGAATCGAATGGGATTCAGATGTGGCAAGTAGTATGTAGGACGTTTTCGTGGGATAACGCGGTTTTTTGGAGCCACTTCAGAAGGAATTTGGGGCCACTTCGAGGCCACTTCGGAAGGAAACTGTTGCCACTTCCGGAGGAACTTGGAGCCACTTCCGTTGGAACATACAATCCCTTCTGGAGGAGCCTGGCGCCATTTCTGATGCAACCAGTAGAGCATGAACCAATGAGTGGATAGTTTATATGAACGTTGTAGAAGTCTTGGTTGAAACAATACTACACAATCTACGGTGCAAGTTTTCAGTCTATGATATCAGCACCTGTTTTGGTAGTTTGTTTTATTGATGCAGTATGAATGAAAATATCACTTTGTGTTTCGCGTTAACGCGTTTACGCTAAGTAAATACCACTTAGTTGCGTGTTAACGTTTTTAACTAAGTAAGTAGCACTTTTAGGTGTATGTTAATTCTTTTTTGCTAAGTAATTACCACCCTTAATTGTATGTTAATTTGTTTAGGTAAGTATCTAGACCTTTTAGTTGCATGTTAACGCTTCTTAGCTAAGCAATTAACGCAATATTATTATACTTTTAGCTGTATGTCAATGCTTTTAAGCGTACTGAGGATAACTTTTGGGTTATATTCCTCCCACCACCCCTACATTGTCGGCCATCCATGTGCCCCTAATAAAACAAAACAGCAAAACAGCAAAAGTAGAGCAACAACAAAACAACGAAATAGCGAGACAATGAGGTAAAGAGAGAGTGAACCAGAACAGTTGCGAAACAGCGAAGCAACAAAGTAATTACCGATTAGCGAAGCAGCGTAGTAGCAAATATCCGTTCAACGCAAATTGTGGTGCTGTTGTAAATATGCATCCACCCACCGGGTGAAATTATTGTTTGCCCCTAACGATACCATATTCATTCCAAGAAGTGCCTGTACCGAGCAAGTATCTTAGTTAATTGTGGTACATTTTCATTCGCAGCATAGCAGCAAATAAGCTAAGTAACTAAATAGAAATAAACTTTCCAAAGCGTAAACATTTCAAAACATGAACTTTTCAAAACCTAAAATTTTCAAAACAAACTTTACAAGGCAACACGTTTTAAACAGAAACTTTTCGAAACGTAAAATTTTCAAAACAAACAAGTACGAAACATAAACATTTCAAAACATAACATTTTTAAACATGAAATCTTGAAAACATATTTTTTTCAAAAAAGTTTTCAATACATAGAGTTTACAAAAATATAAACTTTTCAAAATATACACCTTTAAAAACTGTTTCCAAACCAAAGTTTTCCTTCAAAATATAAATATTTACAAAATATAAAGTTTCCTAGACAAACTTTTCAAGATATAAACTTTTCGAAACAAAGTTTTCGAAACATAAACTTTAAAAAAAAATGTTTCAACAAACTTTTTACAACAATAACTTTTGAAATCATAGACTTTTTAAAACATTAACGTTTAAAATCACGGAACGGTAACAAGGATCCATAATATGGAACCGCAACAAGGATCCATAATTTGGAACCGTAACACGTAATAGCAACACGGCCCAACAAGTGCCTCCTACCGGCTATATGTGTATTAACTTGACCTCTTTTAATTTCAACAAGTGCCTTTACCGAACAAGTATTTTAGTTAATTGTTGTACACTTTCACTTACAGCATAGTATCAAATTAGCTAAGTAAAGAGGTAGCAATAACTGCATCAAAATACAAACTTTTTAAATTTTTTCCAAACAAAGTTTTCAAAACATAGCGTTTTCAAAATAAACTTACTAAACATAAACTTGTCAAAACAGAGTTTACAATACATAAAGTTTTAAAAAATAAAACCTTTTCAAAACTTAAAATTTTCAATCACAATCCTTTCAAAACATTCAAAACTATTCAAAACAAAAACTTTCCAAAACAAACTTTTAACAACAAAGTTTTCAAAACATAAAGTTTTCAAAACATAAACTTTCTAAACATAAACTTTTCAAAACAGAGTTTTCAATATATAAAGTTTAAAAAAATATAAATTTTTCTAAATATAAATGAAACAGATTCCAAAACATAAAGTTGTCCTTCAAAATACAAATCTTTACAAAAAATATAAAGTTTTCAAGACTAACTTTTGAAGGTGTAAACTTTTCGAAACAAAGTTTTGGAAACAAACGTTTCAAGAACAACAATATCAAAACAAACTTTTCAAAGCATTAACTTTTCAAATGATATACTTTTTAAAGCATAAACTCTTTCAATCATGGAACCGTAACAAGGATCCATAATTTGGAACCATAACATGTAATAGCAATACGAGCCAAATAATGCCTCCTATCGGCTAAATGTGTATTAACTTGACCTATTTGAATTTCAAGAAGTGCCTTTACCGACCAAGTATTTTAGTTAATTGTGGTATACTTTCATTTACAGCGTAGTAGCAAATTAGCTAATAAACGAAGTAGCACTGACTTTATCAAAATACAAACTTTTCAATGCAAGCTTTTCAAAACATTAACTTTTATAACATAAACTTTCAAATCATTAACTTCTCAAATCATATTTTTTTTCAAAACACACTTTGTGTTTTCTCTAAAAGTTCCCCTTGTGCAACTAGTTTAAATCATTTACGGTACTTCATTACTGTCTTACTGACCTATCTTTCTCCCTTTCTCTTCTATAAGAGCAATTTGAACAACATGATGAACCTTTTGCGCAAGAGATCAATATTCTAAGTTTTGTATTCACATTTGTATAGGATGAGCATAGAGTTAAAAAAGAAGAAAAATCAATCAAAATCAAAAAGTGGGAAAGAAAAAACCACGCACGCACGCACGCGCACACACACACTCGCACACTCGCACACTCGCACGCACGCACGCGCGCGCGCACGCACGCACACGCACACGCACACGCACACGTATACACATGGCCGCTGCAATATGGAATGCGAGACATTGTGGACAAGGAATCGATTGGCTCCTGGCTGAGGATATTATAGAGCCTGTTCATTATTCAGACAGGGCAGCTCATGTTATACCAGTAGTGGAGGCGGACAATACTCTGCGTTTCTGTGGTGACTAGAAGCTGCTGTCGTCAGCAACTGATATATTCCACCGTGTGTTGGTCTCGCTCTTGAAAATGATACCTAATACGATGGTGTGTTTGGATGATGTGTTGGTGATAGGGTCAACAGAAGATCATCATTTGCAGGCACTAGACCGAGTGCTCGAACGGCTGATTCAAGCTGGATTCCGCCCAAAAGAATCCAAATGTAAATTCTTGTGTGACGAAGGCATCGGATAGATGCTGATGCATAAACCCTTCCGTGGACGCTTTGTCAGCAGTCTGTGATGCTCCGGCGCCTACCAACGTAACCGAGTTGCGTTCGTACATGGGGATGTTGAAACATTAAGGTCCTTTCTTGACTAACCTCGCGAAAATGCATGCACCAGTTGCTGATGAAGGACATCAAGTGGCAGTGCAACAAGACCCGTAAACAGGCTTTCAACAAATATGCTAAGCTCACCAAGGGTTATGATTCACTTTGGTTAATACAAACCTTTGGTACTAAACTGTGATACGGCGTCGTGTCCGTCCTGGTTCATGTCATAGAAGGAGGTGCAGAGAAGCCCATTGCATAAGATTCCATAACACACCACGGTGGCGTATCTGGGCGGGGGGGCATTGGGCCATGACCCCCGTTGGCTTTGGAAACATTTGTTTTAATAACCTATTGCGCCAGTATTGAAAAATGGGTACATAAAAATAATAATAAATATCGGGAAATAAAAAAAAAATCTGACAAGGCATGAAAGAAGCCAAAGAAAAACGGATAGACAATCTGAACAAGAACAATAGCAAAATGGCATCCCAAATCTTAAAGGATATGACGAGAGTGAAGAAAGGAAGAATAAACACAATCCAAGACAAGTCAAGAAAATGCCTCACAGAAGAAAGAGAGATTATCCATCGATGGGAAGAGTACTATGCCGAGTTATACAACAGCCATACCAAAGGAAATGTGTCGGTACTGGATTGCCCTATGAAAACTAAAGAGGATAACTTCCCAATTTTTCGTGAAGAAATGGAAGCTGCGGTTAAATCCATGAAGAAAGGGTAATCAGCTGGAGTTGAAAACATACCAGCTGAATTAACAAGCTGGGGGAGTGGCTGTGACTAACATCCTCACAGCAATCTGCAATAAGATCTGGCAGACAGGAGATTGGGCTACTCCATGGAATCAATCAATGGTCATCACATTTCCAAAAAGGCAACTTACAACTGTGTCAGCCTCAACAGCCGCCAAAGTAAACTCACTTTGACAGTCATCCTTGACAGGTTCAAGCCACAATCGGAGAACATTATTGCTGAAGAAATGGCCGTTTTTCGAGCAGGACACAGTACTACAGATAACATTTTCAACTGTAGAATCCTCTGTGAAAAGTACTTGCAACACCATCAAGAGCTCTATAATGTCTTTATTGACTTCAATAAGGCATTTGGCAGGCAGCCTTATGGGCAACCATGAGGAAATACAACATTGGTGTCAACCTTGTTCGAGTCATAGAACATCCTTATGACAAGGCCACCAACGCAATCTTCATGAATGACACCTTGGGGGAATGGTTTCGTACCGTCATTAGAATATGCCAGAGTTGTCTTCTGTCATCCACTGTATATAAAATAATTTTGAAGAGGATCATGATTGATGCCCTTGAAGATCACATAGGAACATTCAGCATCGGAGGCAGGACAGTAACAAATTTACGCTTTGCAGATTATATCATTGGGTTAGCAGGGGAGGAACAGGAGCTAATCAACCTAATATGCCGCCTCGACAAAACATCTGCATCCTACGGAATGGAAATGAGTGCTGAGAAAACTAATCTAATGACCAACAACAATAATTGAGGGGACAAATATTAGAAACAGTGTCCAACTTCAAGTACCTGGGTTCAGTTATAACAGACGAGGGATCCAAACCTAAGATCATTTCAATGATTGCCCAAACAACAGCAACGCTGCAGGAACGCAACTCAAGGCTGAAACCAATAGGGAAATATAAAAACATCACCATTCGATAAGAAATCAGACTGATGCGATCACATGCCATGTCGATATATAAAATACGCATGCGAGACATGGACTCTTACAGCCGAACTATAAAGAAGAGTACAAACAATGGAAATGAGGTGCTATCGAATTTGCATTTCACACATCATGTAACGAAGAAGTCCATATTGGTACAGGTGGCTTTGCCTTAGATACTTTGTTATCTTCATAGACTGTTCAGCTGTGTACAAAAGGTTTTATTCCTTGGAATTCACCTTTCGAAATTGTGAAGTAATACTGACAGTCACAGTAGCCTCCATTGATATGAAAGGACGGTTTACTTGGAATAACGGTTGAAATCACGCATGCCGTTGCGAAAATTTTTACGTAATACATAAGAAACGTAATTCGTATGTTCGTAGAAAGGCTAACAGTGGGGTGAATTTCGAAAACATAATATTGTTAAAACTCCTTCATCTGGTCGTAGTTGATTCCTGAAAGTTTGGCGCCCGAAATGCAAATCGTCTACTAGGAGTAGCTTAACATGCATACTATTGCTCGATTTTACACAGCTTATTGTTATTATAATTGCTGCTATAGCCAGTAATGTGAGAAACCACGAAACGTACACTAATTTAATTAGATAATAAATGACCACTGTAAATATGCATAAGTATAATGTCTATATTGATATTTCGAAAGGGGTTAATATTGAACGTGACGTATATTTTCAGAAAGCATTGTAAAGATTAAAGAAGAACTCAGAAAGGCGTCGAAAGAAAAGAAGGCGCTCGAAGAAGAATCAAGAGGTATTCGTGATTTTTATCCTTGAAATATTGTATTGGTTTGGGATTTTATTTTTAAACATACTCATATTACTAGCGTTAACACAATCAAATTACATATTGTTCAATTCATTTATCATACTCGGTGAGAATGGGTACTTTGCTATGTCCAATATCAACTGTTCCTTAACTAATGCTGCTATGTTATGCAGTAAAGAAAACATTTAATCATTACAAAATGATATGAGTGGAAACAACGATTTATCAGATGATTTCAACCAAACTTAGCAATGGCGCATCGGTCACCATCACCGTCGGTGACATCAGCTATTTTTCAAATGATGATCAGTAGAACTCATTTGAAAATCCGACGGAATTGCTTAATAATTATTAAGAAAGAACCACACGATTCAGACAAACATGGCCTCGTGAAGATACAATTGATTTATTCAGCCAATATCATGGTGTCAAAACATGATATACCGAATAACATGCAAGGTATTGTAGTAATTATTATAATTATTTGAAAACCATTTCAATTAATTCCTTGTCTCACCAAAATGTATCACTGATTAGTCAAACTGAACAATGTATTGTATAATTATCAGCATCGGTAGCAAAATAAGATATTAACGCAAACACCGTAATGGGACAAACGTAAAAGTTATAGCGATTTAATTGCAAAATATTAGTAATAATTATTATATTAATATAATGAATTCCCTATTAGTGCGTTATTTCAAAAGTACAAATGCGGTGAACTCACTTAATAGCCTCTGATTAATTAATGCAATTAGGTCATCTAATAATTGATGTTTTTTGAAAGATGGTGAATATGGAATTGTGACATGTCAATGGCGTGTTTTTAGACGAAATACGCCGTCTTCGTCTTCAATAAGTGATAGAGACTCAAAGAAAGGCCGCTGATGGTATTAGTGACTTTATATTTATATTCAACACTAAATTTCAATTATTCAGGATTTTCCCATGATTACCAATGTCTGGTAATACCATATCCTGAATAGAGTTTGTGTTATTTATTTCAAAAAGTTTAATTTACTGTTATATAATTAGCTCAGATTGCTTAATATAGTATTGACTTGGAAATCTACTCCTTTCCAAAATTACACGTTCCAGATGGCAAGTGGCAAGGAAGCCACTGGCTTGCCTAGTTACCAACAAATTTGTCATCTATGTATAGCACTTCGTTATCAGTAAATTTTATTTTTAAACACATTCACACTACTAACATTAACACAATCAACTCACTATTTGTTTCATTCGTTTAGCTCCACCAGTGAAAATGAGTACAATGTCATATCCAATATACACTGTTTTTTAACTAATACTGCTTTGTTATGCAGTAAAGAATACAGTTAATCATTGGGAAATGTCATGACTGGAAACAACGATTCATCAGATGGTTCCAACCAAACTTACCAATTCCGCATTGGTTACCATCACCGTCATTAGCATCGGCTATTTTTCAAATTACGATCAGTTGAACTCATTTTAAAAACTGACGGAATTGCTTAATAATTATTTCGAAATAATCACACGACTGAGACAAGCACTGCCTCGTGAAGATACAATTTATTTACTCAGCCAATATTATCAACGCCAAATTGTTGGATGCCGTAATAAACATGGCTGTAAAAGTCGATAAATGGCATCCTGTTCCAACGGACACCAAAGAAAAACAAATATTTTAGATCTATTTAATCGCAAAATATATGTAATATATTAATATAATGAATTCCCTACTATTGCGTTGTTGTTCCCTTTCAAAGTACAAATGCAGTGTTCTCACATAATAGCCTCGGTTTAATTAATGCAATTAGGTCAACTAATAATTTGTGGATTTTGAAAGATGGTGAATCAATAATTGTGACATGAGAGTGGCTTGTGTTTCTAGACGATATACGCCGCCTTCAAGATGCGGTAGAGACTCAAAGAAAGGCCGATGATGGTATGTGTGACTTTATATTTATATTCACCAATAAATTTCAATTATTCACCTTTTCCACTGATTACAAATGTCTGGTCATACCATATTCTCGTTATTTGTAATTCATGTCTGACTAGTGTTTGTGTTATTTATTTCAAACAGGCTAATCAACTGCTAGATAATTATCTCACATTGCTTAATATATTTTTTACGTGGAAATCTACTCCAGCGACATTCACTATCTGCTATGGATATCCCAGCAGGCAAAATGACGTTGAAAATATGTTGTTTCAACGTCAGGTACCATGTCGGAAACTAGTTGGATTTAAAAGTTGTATCTACGTCAGGTTTCAACGATGTATCAATGTTGGGTTTCCTCGTTGTACCAATGTTGAAAACTAGTTGGATTTTAAAGTTGCATTGATGTCGGGTTTCTTCGTTGTATCGACGTCGGGTATCGACGTCGTAGTAATGATTACAACTAGTTGGATTTTAAAGTTGTATCTACGTCAGGTTTCAAAGATGTATCGACGTCGGGTTTCCACGTTGTACCAATGTTGAAAAGTAGTTGGATTTGAAATTTGGATCAACGTCAGGTTTCAACGTTGCAACAACGTAGCAAATTGGCTATATTTCAACGTTGTGTCAACATTAGATCGTTACTGTTTTCTGATAACCAACTTCAAATGTTTACAGGTGTTACTATGCAAATTTTAGTCCCCCTTCGTCAATGCTGTGTATGTCGGCGTGTACACGTGGGTCTGTAGCGTAAATCGTGTACTAGAAGAGCTGGACTCACTGATGTTACACTTTTTTTCGTCGAAACAGTCAATTTACATGGTCATTAAATACGTTTTCAACAAAATAAAGACATATATTCACCTTATTCCCATACATGATACATTTTATTTGATAATGTGTATATCAATGAACCCATGGAACACAATGTAGACCGGTGCATCACTCTTGTTTGCCCAATTCCTAGTATTCAGTATCAAGCAGACATTAAATAGACCACAAATAGAGCATTAATCACCAATCACAAAAATATATTCACTGTGTTCTGATACAACAAATTATTTTATTTGACAATGTGTACATTCCTGAACCAGTGGAATACATTCAATGTAGATTAATGTATCACTCTTGTTTATCCGAGATGTACAATTCCTCTAGTAACCAGGATTCAGCAGCAAACATTATAAATATTATGTACTTTCGTATTGCTAATTGTAACAGCAAACAACAGCTGTCATAAATATGGGGTCAATTCTATTTCGGAACGTATTTTCAAGAGTCGATCGGAATCTTTTTTGGAAATGCTTCATTGAATGCAGGATATTTTATTAATTTCCTGTACAATAACTACAAATGTACAAAAAAAATCAGATTTGTTTGTTTCTATTTCAGTTGTTAGAATGTTACCCTACATCTATATGGTAACAGCCAAGTAGTCGTAAAGAATGTACAGACAATGTCTAAGCCATAACAAAGAAAGCTCACAACACCATATCATCCATTAAACTGCGCCGACCTTGAAATCAGAAAAAGTAATAATGGCAAGCTGACTTAAATTTCAATTGACCCCTGGCTGACAAAACCTTTTTAAACTAACCTTATGATCTCATTTTTATTAAATCACACAATACAGTTTCCTAACTAATACTAAACACTACCAATGAAAGCAAATGTATGACTTCAAATTTATCACGAACACTGTTAATCCATTCTGTGTAGTTGTTCCTCTGTCTTCACCACCACTTTGGTCGAGTGCGTACTTCGGCTACACTGAGAGCGCTGCATCCACCTCTGCTTCAGTTCATGTCTACTTCTTCAGGTCACTCGCTTAAAAGGAATTAAATGACACATAAATTTACAACAAAGGGCAGATGAAACGAACACAAAGCACACTACACAAGCCCCAGCCAGTCAACATGGTTGCTCTATTGTCCGTAAATTCCCGATGCAATTTATAAATATTGCAGTTTTATTCCAATGGCAATGACTTTGGTAGCTATATAATAAGATTATGCAATTTATACATGACACTACATGACCACATTTCACTGAAACAATTGCAGGGTATGATCGAGAACGAGAGGGAAGCGACGACACCGAGTTTTGCGATAGTCTATACGTCGGAAAATGTGCTCAGATTCAAATCGGTGAAAGCTTGCAAAATACATCACGACAAAGACAACATTATGGTCGTGTGTGTTCCATACAAACGATAAAACTAAATAGTTCAACAAATAAAAACGGATGGTGACACTTACTCGCATATATTAGTGGATTGTTTCGCTTCCCTCGACTTCGTTCGTTCAAAGTCAAGGCAGTATGGAGTCACGCGCAATGCATGCTGGGATATGGTAGATATTCCGCTGCCTTACTCAATACCAAAATGTGTGGTGAAAGCTACCTTAAATTACCTAACATTACTAATCTAAAGGGTTTATTATTTGTAGTTTTAGTTAAGGCATCTAACACTTTTGGGGCGTTGCTCTTTTATTATTGAATTTACATTATTGCAAGTTATAATAATTGTAAAGGACATATAAATAATGTTCTTCACATTGGGTGTAGATATGCTTTTGTATGAATAAAACAATTTGTCCATATCTCGGTAGGCGCGTCAGTATATCGATATTTCACTATAACATGTCATATTATGTGCCATAACTGTTCTGTGCTTCATTTCTTACTGCTACAAGTTGTATCTATTTGAAAAACAATTTAATTACCTACATATTGGCACCAACAGTGTTATTATATCTAAAATATATGTTGCACATACTGGAGTACAACGGAAGCATACCTGACAAATATGCGAAGCAGAAATTAAATGTGGGGCATATCACTGTATGGAGTATACCTTCAATGCACAGCATGTTGCACATGTTGCAGTGCTGCAATTTATATGATAGTAAATGCAATTGAATAAACTATACATTGGTACAACATATTCTCCACGTCCTTAAAACGTTCATCACCAGACGCGGCAAAAACGTTGGGTTGCGTTGTCGACGTTATTTCAACGTTGTGCCAACGTCACATATATCCACGTCATTATAACGTTGATGATCAGACGTTGTAAAACGCCGTATATATATATATATATATATATATATATATATATATATATATATATATATATATATATATATATATATATATATATATATATATATATATAATGTACCTAGTTGGCTGTCGACGTGATTGCAACGTTGTATGGACGTAAATATTTCATGTCATTCTAAAGTTGATGACCAGACGTTGCAAAGACGTTGGGTTGGGTTGTCGACGTGATTTAACGTTGAGCCAACGTCACATATAGCCACGTCGTTATCACGTCGATGACCAGACGTTGTGAAGAGGTTGGGTTTGGTTGTCGACTTGATTTCAACGTTGTGGCGACATCACATTTCCACGTCCTTGTGACGTCGATGACCAGACGCTGAGAAAACGTTGTATTTATGTTGTTCGACGTCGCAACGTATATACAACTAATAACCAAAGTCGTGCCGATGTTGTATGCCGGCTGGGATCTTGTTTTACCACAATTCACATATGTCTAGCGAAATTTGCCAGAACATAGCAGAGCATTGTTGTATAATGCAAACGGTTAAACGTAATCCAGGTTGAAATCGTGTCAGGAGAAATGCCTCGAAATCATTAAAACTCTATAATTATACATTTCGTTTTGTGGATTGTTATGTTCCACCTGGTATAATGAGTTGTTATTTGCTTTAACTCCCAAGACACATGCTAGCGTGTATATTAAAAAAAATATATATTTTATAACTCCCTGGATATATATTATGATATAGATTTACAACGATGCGTCATATATTGTATATAAATAACTTATGTAATATACTGGTATAAACATTACAATTTAGTTGCCCACTTTCCACCAGAAGAAGTATTGTATTCCCATCATGTTTAATTAAACGAATTTTATTTCCCGAACATAGTACTTTAAATGTACATTTCATTTGATTACTTTTTTCAAAAATAGTTTTATTTGAGAAACTTGTAGATTATTTTTTTATTTGAAATATGTTTTCGAGTAATTAAATAATTCCTTTCGTCGCAATTAAAACACTTTTTAGATTGTACATTTCTGGATCGAGTTGGAACATACACACGAATTGCATGAAACACAACGATGTATACTGTATGTGGAAAAAGTTTATATATTTAGTGGAATAAGCAGTCTTTCAGAAGGTTTAACAAGATTTAGCAAGATTGCTATCCAAAACTATACCTTCCAGATTGCAAGTGGCAAGGAAGCCATTGGCTTACCGAGATTCGAAATTGTATATCCTGATCAGTCAATGTAATTGTTAAACATATTCACACGACTAGCATTAACACTATCAACTGATAATTAGTTTATCACCCTCTGTGAGAGAATGTTTTGTCATATCTAATATACGCTATTGTTTTTAACTAATGCTGGTGTGCTATGCAGTAGAGAAAACTTTTAATCATTGCAAAATACTATGACTGGCAACAACGATTCATCAGATGGTTCCAAGCAAACTTGGCAATGCTGCATTGGCTACCACCGCCGTCGGTGACATCAGCTATTTTCCAAATTACGATCAGTTGAGTTCATTTGATTATAATAATTAATACAAATATTTGCAAACCACTTGAAAAAAATATATCACTGATCAGTTTCAACAAGCTGAACAATGCACTGTATAATGACAAGCAGCGGTAACAAAGAAATATACTAAAGCAAACACCGTAATGGGAAAACCGTACAAGCGATTAAGCGATTTAACTGCAAAATATTAATAATGTATTAATATAATGAATTCCATAGCATTGCGTTATTGTTCTCTTGCAAAGTACAGACGCAGTGTTTCACGTAATAACCTTGGATTAATTAATGCAATTAGATCAACTAATAATTGATGTTTTTTTTTAAATTTGGTGAATTTGGAATTGTGAAAAGACACTTGCCTCTGTTTTAGACGAAATACGCCGTCATCAAGACGAGATAAAGACTCAGAGAAAGGCCGCTGATGGTACTAGTGACTTTATATTCATATTCACCACCAACATTTCAATTATTCAGCTTTTTCCTCTGATTACCGATATCTGGTCAAACCATGTTCTCGTTAGCTATAATTCATGTATAATACGTGTTTGTGTTATTTATATCAAAAAGTTTAATTAACGGTTAGATAATTAGCTCACATTGCTTAATATAATAAGAGCACTTCACATAGTGCTTAACCACAATTCACATATGGTCATTCAATAGTGCCTGAACACAACACAACGCTGTTGTATAATACAAACATTTCAATATAATCCAGGTTGAAACCGTGTCAGGCGAAATGCCCCGAAAATATTAAATCATTATCATTATACATTTTATATTGTGAACTGGTATATACCGCCTGGTATATTGTGTAGTTATTTGCTATCAATCCCTTGACACAAACTATTGTATATAATATTTGTTTAAAGAAACATAATGACATATATATATATATATATATATATATTGATAGTTACCACTTAACGTATATAGTTTTACAACTTCGAATAGTTAATATGCAGCAAAAATATTATATATTTGTAAATACATATTTGATTTTATGTTCGAGAACAATATTTCTTGTATATATGGTATATATATATATATATATATATATATATATATATATATATATATATATATATATATATATATATATAATATATATATATATATATATATATATATATATATATATATATATATATATATATATATATATTGATAGTTACCACTTAACATATATAGTTTTACAACTTCGAATAGTTAATATGCAGCAAAAATATGATATATTTGTAAATACATATTTGATTTTATGTTCGAGAACAATATTTCTTGTATATATGGTAATATTTTTTATAACTCCCAGGACATATTTTATGATATAGCTTTACAATGCTGCTCTCATGTATTGTGTCTAAATAGCCGATGTAATATACTGGTATAAACATTACATTTTATTTCCACAATTTCCACCCGAAGAAGCATTGTATTCCCTACATATTCATGTATATGTAAATGTTTGGTATTTGTCTACTCTCTGAAAACTAAATTTATTTAAAACTATTTTATTTCCCGGAAAAAAACTATTTTCAATATATAATCTATTTTCAATATTTTATATTTTTTATCAAACATATTTTTTATTTTAAAAATTGCTTTATACATTAAAAAAAATATTTTTATCATATCTGTCGTCGCCATTAAGCAGATTTTTAGATTTAACAGTTCAGTATCGAATTGGAACAGATGCACGCATTGGATGAAACTGAACGATGGGAACAATTTATATATCAAGTAGAATACGCAGTTCTTCAGAAGGTTTAACAAGATTCAACAAATTTACTTCCAAAACAACACGATCCAGATGGAAAGTCGCAAAAAAGCCATTGGCTTGCAGAGATCCCATCAATTTTGTCATCTATATATAGTCCGTCCATATCAGTCAATTTTCTTTTTAAACATATCTACATTACTAGCATTAACACAATAAACTGACATATTATTCTATTCATCTATCGCCTTTTATGAGAAGGAGTACTTTGTCATTTCCTATATATACACTGTTCCTTAACTAATGTTGCTTTGTTATGCAAGTATGAAAACATTTAATCGTTACAAAATGCTATGACTGGAAATAACGATACATCAGATGGTTCACCAAGCTTAGCAATGCCGCATCGGCTATCATCACCGTCGGTGACATCAGCTATTTTCCAAGTTACAATCAGTTGAACTCATTTGAAAATCTGATGGAATTGTTTAATAATTGTTAAGAAAGAATCACACTATTGAAACAAACACCGCCTCGTGAACGTACAAATTATTTACTCAACTAATATAATTTTGTCAAATACTTACTTACTGACGTATAGCTAACTTACGCAAACTATCATATAACTAGTAACCTGCCATTTATTATAATAATTAATATAAATAATTCAAACCGTTTGAAAAGATTCCTTTTCTCGCCAAAATGTGTCACTGATCACCTTTAATAATCTGAACAATGTTTTGCATCATGATCAGCAGCAGTAACACAATAAGATATTAATGCAAACACCGTAATGGGACTAACATGCAAGTTTAAGCAATTTAATTCAATATAACAGCAATATGTTAATATAATGAATTCCCTATTATTGCGTTGCTGTTCCATTGGAAAGTACAAACATACATAATAGCCTCCTTCGATTAATTAATGCAATAATGTCAACTAGTATTTGAGGATTTAAACAATTATCAACATGGAATTGTCACATGAGAGTGGCCTTTGTTTTTAGACAAAATATGCCGCCTTCAAGATGAGGTAGAGAAGGATGAGACTCAAAGGAAGGCCGCTGATGGTATTAGTGACTTTATATTTATATTCAACAATAATTTTTAATTATTCAGCTTTTTACCCTGATTAACAATATGCTATAATATCGTTAGTTGTAATTCATGTCTGACTTGTGTATGCGTTTTTAATTTCAAAAAAGGTTAGTTAATTGTTAGATAATTAACTCACATTGCTTAATATAGCCATGACTTGGAAATATATTCCAGCAACATTCACAATCAGTCATGCATAACTTGATTTACCACAATTCACATATGTTCAGCGAATAATACCAGAACATAAGACAGCACTTTTGTATAATACAAACAGTTTAATCCAGGTTGAAATCGCGTCAGGTCAAATGCCCCGAAAATATTTAATAAATTATAATTATATATTTAATTTTGTGAACTGGTATGTACCACCTGGTATATTGTGTTGATATTTGTATAAATTCCTTGACCCATGCTATTCTGTGTATTACAAAAAAAAATATCATTTATAATATGTATGCATAATTACGACATAAGATGTATAATTAAAACATACAATAGTTGAAATGAGTCGAAAATATTATATATTTTAAACACACATTTGATTTTATGTCAGCGAATGGCACTGTGTATTGTGCGTAGATAACTTATGTAATATACTGGTATAAACGTTACATTTTAGATGCCCATTTTCCACCCGAAGAAGCTTTGTATTCCTAACATATTCGTATATATGTTTATGCGTTTGGTAATCGTCCATTCTCTGAAACCTCAATT
Organism: Lamellibrachia satsuma; assembly: GCA_033239005.1. Classification (NCBI taxonomy): domain Eukaryota; kingdom Metazoa; phylum Annelida; class Polychaeta; order Sabellida; family Siboglinidae; genus Lamellibrachia; species Lamellibrachia satsuma. The sequence goes on along the minus strand of BSQZ01000097.1, from coordinate 1,666,367 downwards.
TAATTAAAATAATTTTATTTCCTGGAAAATTATTTCAACATACATTTAATTTGAAATTATTTTTTTATAATATTTTGATTAAAAATACTGTTTAGACGAATTTTGTATTTGAAATATGTTTTCGAGTATTTTAGTCATTTGAGTAGGTTTAACAATATTTACCAAGATTGCTATCCAATACTACACTTTCCAGGTTGCAAGTGGCAAAGAAGCCATTGGCTTACCGATTCCAACAATTTTGTCATCTATGTATAGCCTGTCCTGATCAATAAATGTTATTTTAAAAGATATGCATACTACTAGCATTAACACTATCAACTGACATTTTGTTCATGTCATTTACAACCCTCTGTGAGAATGAGCTCTCTGTCATGCCCAATATATCGCCCTCTGTGAGAGTGAGTGTTTAACAAGATTCCTATCAAAAACTACACGTTCCATACGGCAAGTGGAAATGAAGCCATTGGCTTACCGAAATTCCAGCAATGTTGACATCTACGTATAGCCCGTCCTAATCAGTCAATTTAATTGTTAAGCATATTCACATACTAGCATTAAGACATTCAACTGACAATTTGTTCCTGTCATTTACCAAACTCTGTGAGAATGAGTGCTTTGCCATGTCCAAAATACACTTTTCTTTAACTAAAGCTGGTTTGTTGTGCAGTAAAGAAAATGTTTAATCATTGCAAAATGCTAAGACTTGCAACAACGATTCATCAGATGGTTCCAACCAAACTTAGCAATGCTGCATCGGCTACGACCACCATCATTAGCACCAGCTATTTTTCAAATTACGATCAGTTGAACTCATTTTAAAATCTGACGGAATTGCTTAATAATTATTACGAAAGACTCAAACGATTGAGACAAGCACTGCCTCGTGGAGATACAATTTATTTACTCAACCAATATTATCTTGGCAAATATTTATTTACTGATATAAAGCTAACCTACACAACATATAATAAAACGAATAATATTCAATATATTATAATATATAATATACATATTTTTACACCACTTTAAAAGATTCCTTGTCTCACCAACATTTATCACTGGTCAGTTTCATCATATTGATGATCAGTAGCAGTAACAACATAAGAAATTAAGGCAAGCACTGTAATGGGAAAAACGTACAAGCTTAATCGATTTAATTACAAAATATTAGTAATCTCTACATATAATGAATTCTCTAATATGGCGTTGTTGTTCTCTTAAAAAGTAGAAACGCTGTGTTCTCACATAATAGCCGTGGATTAATTAATGCAATTAGGTAAACAAATAATTTATTGTTTTTGAAAGATGGTGAATATGGAATTGTGAAATGACAATGGCCTCTGTTTTTAGACGAAATACACCGCCGTCAAGTCGCGGTAGAGACTCGAAGAAAGGCTGCTGATGGTACTAGTGACGTTATATTGATATACACTATTAAGTTTCAATCATTAAGCTTTTTCTTTTGACTGCCCATGTCTGGTCATGCCATATTCTAGTTAGTTGTAATTCGTGTATGACAAGTGTTTATGTTATTTATTTCAAAAAGGTTAATTAACTGTTAGATAATTAGCTCACACTGATTGTTGACTTCAAAACCTACTCCACTATTCACAATCTGTCATGCATATCTTGTTTCACCACAATTCATATATGTTCAGCGAATAGTGCCAGAAAATAACACAACACTGTTGTATAATGCAAACGCTCCAACGTAATCTAGGTTGAAATCGTGTCAGGTGAAATACGCCGAAAATATTAAATCAGCATAATTATGCATTTCATTTTGTGACCAAGTATGTACCGCCTGGTATATTTTGTTGTTATTTGATATAAATCTCTTGACACAAGCTTTTGTATGTATTAAGACAACTAATGACATATATTATGTATATATAATTGCTACATAACATGTATCATTCTTCGAATAGGTGATATGTAGTGAAAATATTATAATTATTATTATATTTGTAAATATTTTTTTTTATTTTGGTTAGATAATGATCTTTCTGGTCGATATGATATTATTGTTGACAGGTCCCAGGACACATTATGATTTAACTTGATGATAAAGCGTCATGTATTGTGTCTAAATAAGTAATATACTTGTATAAAAATTATATTTTAGTTGTTCACTTTCCACCCGTAGAAGCTTTGTATTCCCAACTTATTCATATATATTGTTGACATAACTGTGTTTAGTAATCGTCCACTCTCTGAAATCTAAATTTATTTAAAAGTATTTTATTTCCTGGAAAAAAAGTACTTTCAATATACATTTTATTTGAAATATAAAAATATTTTTTTATTTAGAATACTGTTTTAGACGATTTGTTTTATTTAAAATATTTCGTTTTAGTATTTTAATCATCCCTGTCATCGCCATTAAAAAAGAGTTTGAATAATTCAGCATTGTGTTGGAACAGAAGCAGTAATTGTAAGAACGGCAACTGTTCATGTGACAAATTGATATGTTTAGTAGGATACGCAGTTCTTCAGAAGGTTTAACAAAATTTAACAAGATTACTATCCAAAGCTACACGTTCCAGATGGCAAGTGGCAAAAAAACATTGGCTTGCCGAGATTACAACAATTTTGTCATCTATGTATAGCCCTTCCTTATCAGTGACTCCTATGTTAAAACATATTCACACTAATAGCATTAACACGATTAACTGACAGTTTGTTCCATTAATTTACCAAACTGTGCGATAATGATTGCTTTGTCTAGTCCAGTATACACTATTATGTAACTAATGCTGCTTCGTTATGACGTAAAGGAAACATTTAATCATTGCGAAATGCGATGACTAAAACAACGATTCGTCAGATGGTTCCAACCACACTTAGCAGTGGCGCATCGGCTACCTTCACCGTCGGTGGCATCAGCTATTTTCCAAGTTATGATCAGTTGAACTCATGTTAAAATCTGGCGGAATTGTTTAATGATTATATCGAAAGAATCACACGAGTGAGATAAGCAGTGGCTCGTGAACATACAATTTATTTACTCAACCAATAGTATTTTGTCAAATACTTACTTACACATAGCTAACATACACAAAATACAATATATCGAATAACATGCAAGTTATTATAATAATTAATATAACTATTTCAAAACCATTTTAATATATTCCTTGTCTCACCAACTTGTACCACTGATCAGGTCCAACAAACTGAGCAGTGTATTGTTTAATGATCAGCAGTGGTAACAAAATAATATGTTAAGGCAAACACAGTAATGGGACAAACGTACAACTTTAGACGACTCAATTACTAACTATTAGTAATATGTAATTATGTAAATAATTCGCTATTATTGCGTTGGTGTGCTCTTGCATAGAACAAGCGCAGTGTTCTCACACAGTAGCCTTGGATTAATTAATGCAAATATGTCAACTAATAATTTATCGTTTTTGAAAGATGTTGAATATTGATTTGTGAAATGACAGTGGCCTCTGTTTTTAGACGAAATACGCTCCCTTCAAGACGCGGTAAAGATGCAAAGAAAGACCACTGATGGTATTCGTTAATTTACGTTTATATTCACCAGTACATTTCTATTTTTCAGCTTTTTATCCTGATTTCCAATGTCTAGTCATACCATATTCGCATTAGTTGTTATTCATGTTTGAGACGTGTTTGTGTCATTTATTTCAACAAGGTTAATTAACTGTGAGATTATTAGCTCGCATTGCTTAAAATAAATCCCCTGACACAAGCTATGGTATGTATTTGGAAAAATAATGATATGTATAGTATGTATATTTAAATTTATCACATGTGATGTATAATTTAAAAAGTTGGAATATTTTTAATGCAGTGACAATATGATATATTTATAAATACACATTTGATTCTATGTCAGCGAAAGATCGTTCTGATCGATACGGTGCTATTGTTTATAACTCCCAGGACACAAATTATGATATAGCTTTACAATGATGCGTCACGTATTGTGTCTAAATAACCAACGTAATACACCGGTATAAACATTACATTTTAGTTGCACATTTTCCACCCGAAGAAATGTTTTATTCCCAACATATTCGTATTTGTATTTAAACTATTTTATTTCCCGAAAAACATTTGAAAAAAATGCCTTGTTTCACCAAAATGTATCACTGATCACTTTCAATAAATTTTCCACCCGAAGAAACTTTGTATTCCCAACATAATCGTATATATGTATATCTGTTTTCTAATCGTCTACTCTCTGAAGCCTACATGTATTTAAAAGTATTTTATTTCACACAAAAAAACAGTTGAAAAGATTCTTTGTTTCACCAAAATGTATTACTGATCACTTTCAATAAACTGAACAATGTATTACAGCAGCGGCAACAAAATAAAATATTAAGGCAAACACCTTAATGGGATAAACATACAAGTTTAACAAATTTAATTGCAAAATATTAGTAATATGTTAACATAATGAATTCCCTATTATTGCGTTGTTGTTCTCTTGGAAATAACTAACGCGGTGTTGTAATAGCCTTGGATTCATTAATGGAATTATGTCAATTAATAATTGATGTTTTTTGAAAGATGTTGAATATTGAATTATGAAATGACAGTGGCCTCTGTTTTTAGACGAAATACGCTGCCACCAAGAGGCGATAGTGACTCAAAGAAAGGCGGCTGATGGTATTAATGTCTTTATAATCATATTCACCACTAAATTTTTATCATTAAGTTTTTCATCTGATTACCAGTGTTTGGTCATACCATTTTCTCGTTAGTTATAATTCATGTCTGAAACGTTTTTTGTGTTATTTATTCCAAAAAGGTTAATACAGTTTTGACTAGGAAATCTACTCCAGCAACTTTCACAATCTGCCATGCATATAGTTTTAAGGACAATTCACATATGTTCAGCGAATAGTGCCAGGACATAATGCAACACTGTTGTATAATGCAAACACGTCAACATGATCCAGGTTGAAATCGTGTCAGGTAAATACCCAGACAATATTAAATAATTATAATTATACATTTCATGTTGTGAAATGGTATGTACTATTTAGTATATTTTGCAGTTGTTTGCTATAAATCCCTTCACACAACCTATTGTGTGTATTAAGAAAATAATTACATATATATATTTATATATATATATATATATATATATATATATATATATATAGTTACCTCATACAATGTATCATTTAAAACTTCGTCAAGTCGATGTGCTGCGAAAATATTATATATTTGTAAATACACATTTGGTTTTTTGTCAGAGAATGATTATTCTGGTCTATGTGGTATTAGTGTATTGTGATACAGCTTTATCATGATGCGTCATATATTGTGTCTAAGTAACCTAAGTAATATATTGTTATAAACATTACATTTAGTTCCATACTTTCCACCCAAAGAAGCATTGTATTCCCTACATATTCGTATATATGTGTACTTGTTTGGTAATCGTCTACTCTCTGAAACCTAAATGTTTATAAAAGTATTTTATTTGTCGGAAAAGGGTACTTTCAATCTACATTTCATTTTAATTATTTTTATAAAAAATTTTTTTTAAATGTTTTATACGAATTTTTTATTTCAAATATATTTTCGAGTATTTAAATTATCCCTGTCGTCGTCATGAAACAACATTTTAGATGCAACAGTTCAGTATCGAGTTAAACAGAAGCACGAATTGTATAAAACGCAACGGTGTATGCTGTTCCTTGTAAAAAAAATTATATTTAGTAGAATACGCAGTTCTTCAGAAGATTTAACAATATTTAACAAGTACACATCCAAAACTACGCGTACCATATGGCAAGTAGCAAGGAAGCCATTTCCTTGAAGAGATTCAGTCAACGTTGTTATAATTGTATAGCCCATCCTTATCAGTCAATTTTATTTTAAAACATATTCACACTATAGTATTAACACAATCAATTTATAAATTGTCCTACTCATTCATCACCCTCTGTTAAAATGAGTACTTTGCCATGTCATATATACACTGTTCCTTAACTAATGCTGCTTTGTTATGGAGTTACAAAAACATTTAATCATTGCAAAATGCTATGAATGGAAACAACGATTAACCAGGTGGTTTCAATCGAACTTAGCAATGCCGCATCGGCTAACATCACCGTCGGCAATTTTCCAAGTTACGATCAGTTGAACTCATTAGAAATGCTGAATTGTTTAGTAATTAATAAGAAAGAATCACACTATTGAAACAAGCACCGCCTCGTGAACCACGTCAACCAATATCATCTTGTCAAATACTTACTTACTGACACACAGCTAACTTTAACAACATATAATATTCCGAATAACATGAATGTTATTATAATATTTGATATAGATATTTTAAAACTATTTGAAAGAATACTTTTGTCGGCAAGAATCAGTGATCAGTTTAAATAAACTGAACAATGTATTGCACAATGATCAGCGGTAAAAAAATAAGATATTAAGGCGAACACCTTAATGGGACAATCATACAATTTTAAGCAATTTAATTGGAAAACATTGGTAATATGTTAGTATAATGAATTCTCTATTATTTCGTTGTTGTTCTCTTGGAAAGTAAAAATACGGTGTTCTCATATAATTGCCTTGGAATAACTAATGCAATAATGTCAACTAATAATTGAGGGTTTAAACAATGATCAATATGGAATTGTGACATGACGGGGCCTCTGATTTTAGACGAAGTATGCTGCGTTCCATACGCGGTTGAGCAAGAAGAGATTCAAAAGAAGGCTGCTGACGGTATTAGTGACTTTATATTTCTATTTCAATTATTCAGCTTTTACCCCTGATTAACAATGTCTGGTCATATTATATTATAGTTAGTTGTAATTCATGTCTGACATGTGTCTGTGTTATTTATTTCAAAAAGGTTAATTAACTGTTAGATAATTAACTCATATCAAATAATATAGTCTTGACTTGGAAATCTACTCCAGCGACATTCCTAATCTGGCAAGCATATTTTGGTTTACCACAATTCATATACGTTCAGCGAATAATGCCAGAACATAAGACAACAATGTTGTATAATGCAAACAGTTAAACGTAATCCAGGTGAAATGCCCCGAAAATATGAAATAAGCTATAATATGTGAACTGGTGTGTACCACATAAAAAACAGTTGAAAATATTTTTTGTTTCACCAAAATATGATCACTGATCACTTTCAATGAACTGAGCAATGTATTGCATAATGACCAACAACGGTAACAAAATAAGATATTAAGGCAAACACAGTAGTGAGACAAACATATACGTTTAAGCTATCTAATTGAAAAACATCAATAATATGTTAATTTAATGAATTCCCTATTATTACGTTGTTGTTTTCTTGGAAAGTAAAAATGCAATGTTCTCATATAATTGCCTTGGATTAACTAATGCAATGACGTCACCTAATAATTGAGGATTTAAAAAAAAATTATCAACATGGAACTGTGACACGATAGTGGCCTCTGCTTTCAGACGAAATATGCGGCGTTCAATACGCGGTTGAACAAGAAGAGACTCAAAAGAAGGCTGCTGATGGTATTAGTGACTTTATATTTATATTCACCAAAAAGTTTCAATTATTCAGCTTTTTCCCCTGATTAACAATGTCTGGTCATACTATATTATCGTTAGTTGTGATTCATGTCTGACTGGTGTGTGTGTGTGTGTGTGTTATTTATTAAAAAAAACGGTTAATTAACTGTTGGTTAATTAAATCACATGAAATAATATAGTCTTGACTTGGGAATCTACTCCAGCGACATTCCTAATCTGGCAAGCATATTTTGGTTTACCACAATTCATATACGTTCAGCGAATAATGCCAGAACATAAGACAACAATGTTGTATAATGCAAACAGTTAAACGTAATCCAGGTGAAATGCCCCGAAAATATGAAATAAGCTATAATATGTGAACTGGTGTGTACCACATAAAAAACAGTTGAAAAGATTTTTTGTTTCACCAAAATATTATCACTGATCACTTTCAATGAACTGAGCAATGTATTGCATAATGACCAACAACGGTAACAAAATAAGATATTAAGGCAAACACAGTAGTGAGACAAACATATACGTTTAAGCTATCTAATTGAAAAACATCAATAATATGTTAATATAATGAATTCCCTATTATTACGTTGTTGTTTTCTTGGAAAGTAAAAATGCCCCGAAAATATGAAATAAACTATAATTTGTGAACTGGTATGTACCACATAAAAAAACAGTTGAAAAGATTCTTTGTTTCTCCAAAATATTATCACTGATCATTTTCAGTTAACTGAATGTATTGCATAATGGTCAGCAACGGTAACAAAATAAGTTATTAAGGCAAACACAGTAGTGGGACAAACATATACGTTTAAGCTATCTAATTGAAAAACATCAATAATATGACCCTTAAAATCACTAGTTTGGTAGTAAAAAAAAACCAAGTAGTCGCTTCAGCGACGCATCAAATTCACTACATAACATTGGGGAACCATCTGGGTATGCGAACAGAGAAGTATGTACATTGCCCCTGGCCAGCTGGAAATCTCGCAAAAAAAGAAGCGGGGTGGATTAGAGTCCTCTGAATGCACTCGCTTCTCACTTGGAGAAATTGGAGACCTTGCCGCGCGCTATGCTTAAAACGCCGGAAAGAAATTGTTATCAACTCCCCGGATAATAAAACATCATCCATGTGCAAACAGCCACGTATCGTGCCACTTGATCTAGGCACCATTTCCCCTATCCGCAAATAAGCTTTGAATGCCAGTACCATCATGGCTCGGAGCATAAGACGCTTATACCGAGATGCCAACAATGTGGGTAAAGCATGCATTAAGCGACTAGAGTATAAGCATACAGAGTATAGGAAGTGTGACAGGCAGGCGGACATCAGGGACTGTTCCCAGATAACGAGCTCCTGCCAACAACTTATATACCATGAATCAATTAGATGGGTCATGGAAACCATTTATTTTGTGGAAATAAGCCACAATGTATGCTGGGGCAGAGCCATTGGCATGCAAATGTGCAAGCAACACCATTGGTACCGAAACCGGCAGACATGTAGGTAAGCCTAACGAGACATACAAATTCACAAATTTCTTCCAATCGCGCTCATAATGGGCCCTTGATGATGGAGCTAAGGAGGCCTGCAGCAGCTTGTTCAAAGATTCCCTAAGCCTGCCGGGGACACACTGTAAGGTACTTCCACCGGGCTGACCTTCGCCCAGGGTACCACTTGTCGAAATTCGTCAACTAGTAAACGTGACAATTTATTAGCCAGAGTGTTAATTCGACCAGGTATGTGACGTGCTGCAAAGTTAATATTAAAAAGCAAGCAAGCCAATACAAGTGGACGCAGTAATGCCGTGATGTGTGGTTCACGCGATGTCTGGTTATTAATTATAGGTACAAAGGAATCATTGTCCGTGAAAAAAACAGATACACTTGTTTGCCCAAGCCTCACCCCAAACATGCATTGCTGCCATGATAGGATACAGCTCCAACACCGCGACATTGAATGATCGCCATGCCACTGGCCATTTACCACAAAACCACTCTGTCCCGCACAGTGTTCCAAACCCTATTCCACCTGCCGCATCCGTGTACAGCTGGAGATAGTCACCTGTCAAAAAACTGTCGTCCAAGAAGAAGGACCTGCCATTGAAACACACACAAAAATTCCCACCATACACCTAGATCAAGTTTAGTCTCCCGGGGCAAGCGGATATGATTATGTGACTTGTGCACGCCCATCGTCAAATCTATCAGCCGCCGCAGAAAGGCCTTGCCTGGAATGACAAACGAACAAGCAAAATTCAGAACACCAATTAATGATTGAAGTTCCTTAAGAGTAACTTTCTGCTTACTCTGGAAAGCTAAAAGCAATGAACTGGCCTTGTATGATAGGTGGAGTATCATCCTAAATTCTCCGGCACAACACCTGGGGATGAAATTCTATACCATTGACAGGTTGGCGGAACGTCGTAAGGTTCAAGTATTCGATCCAATGCCAACTCTTTTGCTATCTTACTTACCACTTCCCCTCGCTGTGGGGGCCCAACACAACCGATCGGAAAACCATGAGTGAAACCATGCAAGAGTTATGCCACTAATTTTTTGTCGTAACCATCTAAAATACTGCAAAGTGCTTCTGGGGACACAGGTGAGGGCAACTTACTTCCTAGCCCAAATGGGTGAGCCAGTGGCTGTCGACGGTCCAGCTGGGGGACCGGGCGGAGGTGGGTTACTTGGGGGACCGGGCGGAGGTGGGTTACTTGGGGGACCGGGCGGAGGTGGGTTACCTGGGGGACCCGCGTGAAACGTAGCGATACTCGTCAAAGCCGCTAGCGAAGAAAGAGAGGGTAGTGTGGCCTCCCGAATTCCCAAGTAATTTACTTTACAACTCCGGTCCCGTACCCCAAAAATCGGTGAACAGCCCGACCGGATATCCCGTCCGTGCATGCTCGCCAAGCCAATAAATATGACTAAGCCCCAAAATCAAAACCTTAAGCGGCGAATGCGCCGACGACGACATTTACTGGCCGACAGTGAAATTAAACACAAAGCAAACCAAGACCGTCGCAAAACACAATGGCGCAACCAGAACAAAGGAAAACACTCAACTGCTCGCTCACTGAGCGCTGTCGACAATCACCTCGTTGAAATTGCTCGAAGATCGATGAAAAAGGAAGCGCAAAAAGTTCGCTAAACTCGATAAAGAGAAAGACAAATTTTAAACGCGCGTCCACTCCGTATGCTTTCACAAAACGAAGTGGCTAGCCCGATTTGGAAATCTGTAGCGTCGCGCAGCTAATGCGCGATGATTGGTTTAATATATGGAAGCAGGCAAACTGGGTCACAGAGCGCGTCGCGGAGCTCAGCAAGAATTAGCATAATAGAATAAAAATATTTTTATTTTAAATACTTTTTACACGATTTTTTTATTTGAAATATGTTTTCGAGTATTTGTGTGATTCCTGTCGTCGCCATTAAACAACTTTTTAGTTTGAACAATTCAGTATCGAGTTGGAACAGGAGCACGAATTGTATGAAAATCAATTATGTATAATTTTCGTGGGAAAAGTGTGTATGTTTAGTAGAATACGCAGTTCTTGAGAAGGATTAAAAAGATTTAGCATTATTGTTATCCAAAACGACACGTTCCATATGGAAATTTGCAAGGAAGCCATTGGCTTACAGAGATTCCAACAATGTTGTTATCTATGTATAGTCCGTCCTGATCAGTAAATTATATTTTTAAACATATCTTCACTACTAGCATTAACACTACCAACTAAGAGTATGTTTCAGACATTTATCTTCCTCTGTGAGAGTGAGTGTTTTGTAATGTCCAATGTACCCTTTTCTTTAATTAAAACTGTTATTTTT
>BSQZ01000097.1:1635000-1650000 GCA_033239005.1 Lamellibrachia satsuma | reverse complement strand
AGTGCTTCACAGAAACATCTAACAAGATAGGGAGAAGCAGGGAGAAATTGCTGCTTGCCTTCTTTAAGGTGTCGACAGAAACTAACAAAATGTTGCCAGTTGCTGCGATACCTTGCTCTAGTGCGTGTGGTATTGGCCCGATCAATAGTGGCTATTGATGCTTTCCCCAAGGCAGCCAATGAGTACGAAGTGGCACCTTGTCTGGAGCAAGTGTCGGTTGTACTACCCTTGCCCTGCCTTCCTGTAACCGAGATATATGATTCGCTACCACATTCGTCTTACCCGGAATGTATTTTGCTCGAAAGCAAATGTTGTGCGACATACACAAGACAACTAGCTCTCGAATGAGATCCATCAAGCTAACATCCCTTGCTGTTTGCTTGTTTATCACATCCACCACAGCAGAGTTATCGGAAAGGAACAAGATTCGGCGATTTGCGAAAGTGGAGCCCCAGCAATGCACAGCTAAAATAATGGGTAACAGCTCCTTAACAGAGATATGGACTGCTGACCAATTTACCGGGAAACTACCTTGTAACCACTCATTTCCAAAGACTGCACCAAACGCAAAACCGCTAGCATCTGTTGTAAGGTGAAGTACATCTGACGAAGTCCAGACGACTGGCAAGAAAGACATGGTACCATTAAAATGTTCCAGAAATTCCAACCAGGCCTTGATATCCTTCCGTGCTTCGCGGTTAAGCCGAATCAAGTGGTTGGGGTTGGACTTGCCTAAAGTTAGGTTTATGAGGCGACGACAAAATGTTCTGCCAGGCGAAATGACCCGGCAGGAAAACTGGAGGGACCCAACAAAGGACTGGACCTCACGCAGTGAAGCCTTTTTGTATTTAGACATTGCAATGAGCTTGGCGCGAAGCGCTGACAATTTATCCTGGGGAAGCTACTCCAATTCCATGAAGGACAACTCTGGAAGTTGGTAACACCGTTTTGGAGTGTTTAATGGGAATGTTAATCATACGACAGATTTCAAAAAACCTGGGAGCCTCTGTAGGCGGAACTGGCCATCATATTCTATTGCCACATCCGACCCTTTGCGCTGTGCGATTGTTTTAACATGCTTCATGTAGGATATTAACTGATGGCCTTCCATGGGGAACCTGCGGGCCCTAACCGCTGAATAAATCATCAACAGTTCCAGCCACTCGTCAATCTCGGTGATCGGAACCACCTCCTGCTTAGTTTTGTCTTCGCCTAATGCGCTTGGGTCAATGTTAATATATAAAATGTGCGACCTTCGCACACAACGTATAGGCATATAATCAGTAGAACACATTTTTTCTACTGTCGACTTAGGGAGACCATCCCCTACTTCCCCATACGCCATACGCATAGACATCTTACTTTTATTTCTGTCTATTATGCCTCTGCGCGCGCGTCGCTCGAAGGTCGCCTCTCCGTGATATTGGTCCCGGTCGCTCTCGCTCGAGTCGTCCGACGTCGAGGGTCTGCGTTTGCGGGACGCTTCTTGGTCTGACGTCGACGGAATTGGCTCGTTCCCGGTTTGCAAGGCCTTGAACCCTTGCGCGATCTGGGTTGAGATGGCCGACATCAGTGTCGCGTACAAAGCCGGGTCGACTGTAGGTGGCTGCACAGGTGCAGACTCCTCCTCCATCGACGCCTCATCCGCTGTCTTCGCCCTTGTGGCTTTCGGCATACTGCAAACCAAAGGCATGTATCAATGCAAGCCACAAACCGACCAGCATATAGCTTGCTGGCCGGTCCCAACCCCCTCACCGCCTACACCCATCCCTGGTTCAATGGTCACTCAGTGTTCCATCACTCAAGCGCCTTCGAAGGGAGACAATAAGTATACCTAGGCAGCAGGGGGGGGGGCTGGCGAACTGCATCGCCCTGAACTGAAGATAAATGGAAAAAGCACCCATATATCTCCGCACCGGAGGACCAACTGTGACCAAAGGAAATGTCACATATATGCATATATTCAATACATATCCGCACCGGAGGGAAAAGGTGTCACATATATTCAATACATCTCCGCACCGGAGGGGAAATGTGTCATACATTTTCAATTCATCTCCGCACCGGAGGACCAAATGTGGACAAAGGTAGTCACACATATTCCATTCATCTCCGCACCGGAGGACCAAATGTGGACAAAGGTAGTCACACATATTCAATTCATCTCCGCACCGGAGGATCAACTGTGGACAAAAGGTGAAAAACACACATGTTCAATGCATCTCCGCGTCACACCTATAATCAATGTATCTTCGCACCGGATGACCCAATGTGGACAAAGATAAAGTTACACACATATATTCAAATATTTCCACACCCGGTGCTCACTGGACGACATGAATTTCACAAATGAATTACAATGCATATCCGGCTGCTCCACATCCACACTGCAATCAAGTTCAAGCTATTAAACTAGCTTTACCTATTCCGTATTAGTTAAGTGAAAAATTTCACAACTCTGAATGCTATTTAACTGCGCTTAATAATTTTTAGTGTACGCGTCGCCATATCATAATTTGCATTGGTATTTATCATGTTTCTTAAGTGGATGAAATCCACACCAAACACTTTTGTACCCATCAAGGCGAATTGCTATCAATTAATTGTTTGCAATTCCTCAAAGCAACCACGGCGTGTTTATAAATAACCCCATGCTAGTTTAGAAAACCCGTGGCATTCGCGGCGACCTACCGTGACTAATCCAACTTGACTCCCCCTGAGCAATCCACGTGCTAGGCTATTGACCCAATTTGTAAAGCCGGCTGTCTAAACAAAATGGCTGCCGCCCGTGCCCAATTCTGAAATGCAACGCCGCAAGAAATTCCAACTGTTTCCCACGTAACGTGACACAACAACCATTGTAACACGTGTGGAAAACGCTGACTTTATACCCCTGAAATCTGCTATAAAGTATACAAGGTAAATAGGCCGAAAATATACACCGTCGTCACTGTATTGTAACTGGACGGGAATTGCTTTACTAACCCCATTGCGGTATAAAAATGCCAACAACAAAAATTATTTTATCCCTGTAACTCCCTCAAAGCTGCCACAATGCCTCTTCTCAACGAGAAGTAACACCGTTTCAGACCCTGGTCCGACAAATGCACACCATCACGCAACAATTCCGCCACATTCAGAAACCGTTGGTGAGTCAGCATGGACACGCGGGAATCGGAGGTGCAAAGTGCAGTCAAAACCTTATTCAAAGCCACGCGGTTACTTTCAAAGCAGACCGACCGTGCTTGAAAACGTCCAGGGCCACGAGGCAGGACGGGGCAAAAGATCACTTTGCACACCGCATAATCACTCAGACACAACTTCGCAAATCGAAAAACCGTCTTTGCCAGTACATCAACGGTCACACACGAAGCTTCAATATAATTTGTCCCTATTTCAATAACCAAAAGTCCAGGTCTGAATGTCGCAACTTTATCCATCATTCTTGGCGAAAATAAGCCATCAATCCTCAACCCGCCGATACCGAACAATCTACAAGTCGTTCTACATTCGTCAAACTCAAAATTCACATGATCAGTAGCTTTCATAAATGCATCCAAACGGTGGACACATGAATGTCCTAATAACAACATGCGTTCCATGTTGGATACACTCACCTTCTATATATCAGATGAGATGTATCTTGTGAACAACTCGCACACGACGACAACGACTTTGGGTATTTTTGAGCAGAGCGTAAACGCAACGTTGCTTACTGTACAAGACAGAAGCGGCAACTGAATTTGAAATACTTCTCGTCCAGCAAAGTTGCCCTCCGCCAATCACCTGTCATCACGGGCCACGTGCAAACATTGGACGGCACCTTTGCGCCACCTTGTGATTACCGGTCGGGCTGCTTTGAATGGACTTGTCAAATTTAATAATAGAGGAGGCGCCACCAAATACCCCTCTCCAAGCCTCACATGTATAGTTATCTGCTCGGCGGACAGCGACTTGCTCGCAAAAAGGTATTTCGTCTTTTGGACAAAATTGAATATTCGTATACATGTTTATGTGTTTGGCTATGGTCCACTTTCTGAATAAAAAAATTATTTGCTTACAAGAATTTTTATTTGAAATATTTTTGGAGTATCTTAATTATCCTAGTCGTCGCCATTAAACGACTTTAAGTTTGAACAATTCAGGATCGAGTTTGAAAAATTGAAAGAATTGTACGAAACGCAATTATGTATACTGTTATTGGGACAAAATTATATAGTTGTAATATAATACGCAATTCTTGAGAAGGTTAAACAAGATTCCTATCAAAAACTACACTTTCCATACGGCAAGTGGCAATGAAGCCATTGGCTTACCGAGATTCCAGCAATTTTGTCATCTACGTATAGCCCGTCCTAATCAGTCAATTTTAGTTTTAAGCATATTCACATACTAGCATTAAGACAATCAACTGACAGTTTGTTCCTGTCATTTACCACCCTCTTTGAGAACGAGTTCTTTGTCATGTCCAATATCCTTTAACTAATGCTGCTATGTTATGCAGCAAAGAAACAACGTAATCATTGCAGAATGCCATAATTGGAAACAGCGATTTATGGTTCCAACCAAACTTAGCAATGGCGCATCGGCTACCATCACCGTCGGTGACACCAGCTATTTTCCAAGTTACGACCGGATGAAATCATTTGAAAATCCGATGCAATTGTTTAATAATTACTATGAAAGAATCACATGATTCGGACAAGCAATGCCTCGTGAAGATACAACTGATTTACTCACCCAATATCGTCTTGTCAAATACTTACTTACTGACACATAGCTAACTAACACATAACATAATAACCGAATAACATGCATGTTATTATAATAATTCATGTAAATATTTGTAAAGATTTGAAAATATTCCTTGCCTCATCAAAATGTATCACTGATTAGTTTCAGCAAACTGAACATTGAATTGTATCATGATTAGCAGCGGTAACAAAATATTATATTTACACAAACATCGTAATAGGACAAACGTACATGTTTAAGCAAGTTAATTGCAAAATGTAGTAATATATTAACATAATTAATTCCCTTCTATTGCGTTGTTGTTCTCTTCCAAAGAACAAACGCAGTGTTCTCACATAATCGCCTCGGATTAATTAATGCAATTAGGTTAACTAATAATTGATGGTTTTTGAATGGTGGTGAACATGAAATTGTGACATTACAGTGGTGTCTGTTTTGTTTTTGTTTTTAGACGAAATGCGTCGCCTTCTAGAACATGAAGATACTCAAGAAAAGGCCGTTCATGGTATCGTTATAAATTATTCGGCTTTTTCCCCTGATTACCAATGTATTTTATTAAAATACTTTTTAAAAAGTTATTTGTAAGTTAAATTCTTTTTTTTATAAGAATTTTTATTTGAAATATTTTTCGAGTATTTTAATCACCACTGTCGTTGCCATTAAGCGACTTTTAGCATTGGCTTACCGAGATTCCAGCAATGTTGTCACTTATGTATAGCCCGTCCTAATCAGTCAATTATATTTTAAAATATATTCACAACACTAGTATTAACACAATCAACTGACAGTTTGTTCTAGTTATTTATCACCATATGTGAGAAAGGGTACTTTCTCATGTCCAACCTACACTGTTCTTTAACTAATGCTGCTTTGTGTCCTCTGGTTCTACTGCCTTCTTTAAGTTTGAAGAACATATTCCTATCAACATCCTGATAACCGTTCACTATTTTAAAAACTTCTATTTGGATTCCTCTTAGTCTCCTGGTCTCTAGTGTTGTCAAACCAAATTGCAATAAGCGGCTTTCGTAACTAAGGTCTCTCAATTCTGGAATCGTTTTAGTTGCTCTTCGCTGAATTCTTTCTTGCTTGTCTATGTCCTTACGATACTGCCTGTCCTTCCTACGATACGGCCTATTGCAACTATTTGATATATTGCCTTATGTAATTTATGTAAATCCATCACTTTATCTCAAATGTATTCAACAATGTAAACGATAGTTTGTTACGCCACTTTAATTCACGAACTGTAAACGGACCGACTGTAAATTACCCCTTTATCAATCGCTGAATTTGAGCCCGGGAATAGCTACCTCAAAATATTGCCCTGTTGACAAAAACGGTTTCTTAATATGTCTATAAAAAGTTTATTTATAACATGTGTGTAATAGTTATACCTATTCTTTAAAATATTCCACTCTTTCTGACAATGTACTATGTTACCTTATTTATCGAACTTTAAAAACACCTATTATCGCTGGCTGACATCCCTGCCGGAGCCTGGGACTAACAAGATTTAACAAGATTGCCATCCCAAACAACAAGTTCCAGATGGCAAGTGGACAATGAAGCCATTGGCTTATCGAGAGTCCAACAATTTTCTCATCTATGTGTAGCCCGCCCTTATCAAATATATGTCAATTCTAGTTTTAAACATATTCACACTACTAGCATTAACATAATCATTTGGCAGTTTGTTCCATTCATTTATCACCCTCTGTGAGAAAGAGTACTTTCTCATGTCCAAAATACACTGATCCTTAACTAAAGCAGTCCTTTTGTTCTACTGCCTTCTTTAAGTTAGAAGAACATATTCTTATCAACATCCTCATAACCGTTCACTATTTTAAACACTTTTATTTGGTCTGCTCTTAGTCTCCTGGTCTCTAGTGTTGTCAAACCACATTGTAATAAGCGACTTTCGTAACTAAGGTTTCTCAATTCTGAAATCATTTTAGTTGCTCTTCATTGTATTCTTTCTAACTTGTCTATGTCCTTTTTCTCCATGCTTGAATACAATATCCCAAATGTGGTCTAACTATTGCTTTGTACAAGGGTACAATTAGCTGTTTCTCCTTATACATGATAGTTCTCCTAATTAGCCCAAGAATTTGGTTTCCTTTCGAAGCAGCAATCCCACACTGCTCTGAAACTTTCATGTCAGCACTAAATGTTACTCCTAAGTCCTTTTCTTGTGTGGCTCTACCTAGTACAGCATCCCCCACTTTATATTCTTCGTCCATGTTTCCATGTCCTCTGTGCATACACTTACACTTCCCAAAATTTAAAAACATTTGCCATTTTTCTCACCATTTAACTAATTTATCTAGATCATCCTGTAAACTTTGTTTATCAGTATCATTAGTAACTTTTCTGAACACTTTTGTGTTATCTGCAAATGTGAGTACTTTGCTAGATATGTCATCTTCCAAATAATTTATATATATTAAAAACAGTATAGGGCCTAATACTGATCCCTGTGGTACCCCATTCAAAACCGATTTCCGGTTTGAAATCTCACCATTACTATTATTCTCTGTCTTCTGTGTGTAAGCCACTTTTCTATCCAGTTGATAACATCATCACCTATACCATGGGCTTTTAGTTTAAGTAACAATCTTTGGTGTGGCACTTTATCGAAAGCTTTCTGAAAATCTAAGTAGACAACATCCACTGGTGACCGGTCATCTACCCACTTTGTAATTTCTTCCAAAAAAATAAAAGAGATTGGTTAGACATGACCTTGCTTTTAGGAACCCATGTTGAAATATATTTATTAATTTATGTTTTACAAGGAATTCCACCATGTGGTCTCTAATTAATGTTTCGAGTAATTTACATACAACTGATGTTAAACTCACTGGTCTGTAATTGTTTGGTTTGTTCCTCGATCCCTTCTTAAATAGCGGCGTAATGTTTGTTCTTTCCATTCTGAAAGAACTATTCCTTCTTCTAGTGACAAGTTAAAAAAAATTGCAAGTGGTATACTAATTTGCTCAACAATTTCCTTAAGCAGTTTTGGTGGTATCCCATCAACTCCACGTGAATTATTATCTTTCATCTTCTTAATTTTTTTGCTACCATTTCAGGAGTTACAAATAACTGCCCTAAATGTTCTGATTTATTGCCCTCAAATTCAGTAAATGGAACTGGAAGTGAGCTGATATCTTCTGTGGTAAATACTGAGCTGAAATACTCATCCAGGACCTCTGCCATTTGAAACCCGTCTGAAATTATGTTTCCCCTGTTGTTTTCCAGTGGTCCGACCTTAACATGAACTTTCTGTTTACTCCTTACATAAGCATAGAAACTCTTGCTCTCATGTTTATATTACCTGCCAATTTTTTTTCAAAAGTTCTTTTAGATTTTCTAATTTCAGTTGTAGCTAGGTTAAGTGCCTCTTTGTAATTTGCATAGTCTTCATCCTTTCTGGTACGCCTATAAACCCCCCACATAATTTGCTTAAACACTATTTTTCTAATAGGTTCTTTTGACAAGTGTTTCTTTCTATACCGTTTTCCTTGTTTTTTCAAGGGAACAAATTTATCGATGATACTCTCAATTTCATATTTTAGAATATTCCAACAATCAATTGCGGTCTTATTCATCAGCATGTTTTTTCAATCTAGCTTTGCTAAGTATTTCCTCATATCTTTATAGTTACCTTTGTGGAAATTTCTCCTATACGTTTTTTATTTTTACTTTCTGATTTGACATTGATGTCAAAATGAGTATGGTTGTGGTCACTGTTACCCAATTGTTCATGTATTTTTACATTGTCCACTAATTCTTTTTGTGATGATAAAACTATATCTAATACATTTTATCCCCTTGTTGGTTCTAGCACGTGCTGAGTAAGGAAGCTATGCTGAATTAAAAATAGAGATGTCCATTGTATGTGTCCATGGTTAAAATCTCCCATTATGATATATTCCCCTTTACTAACTTCCTTTATAGCATTTTGTATTGTTGTGTTATCCTCTTCGTTTATGTTTGGACTTCTGCTGTAAACTAATCCAATGGTTAATTTTTAATTTCCTGAAACTATTTTGCACCAAACAGCTTCATCGTAATCTGCTACCCTTTTATTTCATATGTCTGAATATATTATTTAAAATATAATATAACTCCCCGTCCCCTTCTTCCTATTCGATCTCTCCTAAGCATTACGTATCCTGTCAATCCTAATTCAGCATCTGAGGCATCTCTAAGTAACTCCCCAGTGCTTCTAGTTTAAATAGTGTTTACTTCCAAAAATATTTATTATGCTACCCATGCCATTATCTACTGCTGCTGTGATTACATCCGCAAATACTGCTGTCCCCTTTCCAGTTAGATGAAACCCGTCCTTCATGTGCATATCAACCCTTCCAACAAAACTTCCTCACAAATCCACAAAACAAACTTCCTATTCCCTACATAGCTTCTCGACTAGCATGTTAATTGCCATCCCCCGGCAATTTCAATATCTATGACCCCTCTTTCCTATTACTGGTAAAATCCCTGACAGTATTACCTGCACAACCCGCGTCTGCTTTAGTGTTCTGACCAAATTCCTGTATTTCCTAGCTATGGCAGTTGTACCCTCCCTCTCTTCGTTATGTGTCCTACTTGTAATAAAACAGATCCACCCTTGCCCGAACCCACGATGTTTTGTACCCTCTCCGTTCTTCCCTCTATTTTGGCCCCAGGCAAGCAAACTACCACGTAATCTCCCTTGTTTAAGACTCTGTCGGTCTTCCTAAATATTGAGTCCCCCACAATCACCCTCGTTCTCTTTCTCACCCCCTCTATTACTGCCTCGGAATAGCTCTTCCGATGGATCCCCTCCATCACATTCTGTCCTGTAGCCTTGTCTCTGGGTGGCAAACTGTTTTCAGGCTCTCTCTCTCACTCATCAACCTGTCACCTTTCCCTCAAGTCGCCTTCCCTCCTGACACCTTCCCTCCCGTCTCCCTCACTCCCATCGCCTTAATTATCGTCTCTTCCCATCCGACTCCTTCACTGCTGTCTCCCCCCACTCCCCTTTCCTTCGATCCATTTGTCTTCCCTCCCATTCCTTTCCTTCTCGTCTCCTTTCGTCCTGTCTCCCTACGTCCCGTCTCCCTACGTCGCGTCTCCTTATGTCCTATCTCCCTACGACCTGTGTTTATTTAACGTACGCTAAAATACTGCCTCTCACTTAATGTTAAAAAAAATCGTTTCCGTATAATATGTCCTAATAAGTTGTATATGTATAATATATATATATATATATATATATATATACATATATATATATATATATATATATATATATATATATATATATATATATATATATATATATATATATATATATATATATATATATATATATATATATATATATATATATATATCTTACCATATTCTCGTTAGTTGAAATTCATATCTGATTAGTGTGCGTGTGTAATTTATTTCAGAAAAGGTTAATTAAGTGCTAGATAATTAACTCGCATGAATGGTGGTGAATATGGAATTTTTACATTACAGTGGCCTCTGTTTTTTTGTTTTTTAGACAAAATACGTCTCCTCCTAGAGAATGAAGATACTCAAGAAAAGGTCACCCATGGTATTAGTGAATTTATAGTTATATTCACCAGTAATTTTCAATTATTCAGCTTTTTTCCCTGATTACCAATATCTTGTCATACCATATTCTCGTTAGTTGTAATTCATGTCTGACTATTGTTGGTGTAATTTATTTCAAAAAGATAAATAAACTGTTAGATAAATAACTCACATTGCTTAATATAATCTTGATTCGGACATCTTCTCCGGCGATATTCACAATTTGCCACGCATATCCTGTTTTACCGCAATTCACATATGAACAGCGTATAGTGCCAGAACATAACACACAAAAAACACTATTTTATAATTCAAACAGTTAATATAATGTAGGTTGAAATCGTGAAATACACTGTACCCCGAAAATATGAAGTGTGTGTGTGTGTGTATATATATATATATAATTATATATATATATATATATATATATATATATATATATATATATATATATATATATATATATATATATATATATATATATATATATATATATATATATATATATATATATATATATATATATATATATATATATATATATATATATATATATATATATATATATATATATATATATATATATATATATATATATATATATATATATATATATATATATATATATATATATATATATATATATTATATATATATATATATATATATATATGTGTGTGTGTGTGTACATAACGTGTATAATTTTACAACTTCGCATAGTTGAAATGCAGCAAAAATATGATATTCTTATATATGTTTATGTGTTTTGTAATCGTCCACTATCTGAAAACTCAATTTAATTAAAAGTATTTTATTTTCCGGAAAAAATAGTTTCAATGGACATTTTATTTAAAATACGTTTTTCTAAACTATTTGTTTATAAAATACTATGTAGAAGAATGTTAATTTGAAACATTTTCCTAGTATTTTAATCATATATGTCGTCTCCATTAAACAACTTTTTAGATTGAACAGTTTAGGATCGAGTAGGAACAGACGCACGAATTGTATGAAACGCAACTATGTATACCGTTCGTTGGAAAAAAATATATATTTAGTAGAATACGGTGTCCTTCAGAAGGTTTAACAAGATTTAGCAAGATTGCTATCCAAAGTTACACCTTCCAGATTGCAAGTGGCAAGGAAGCCATTGATTTACAGAGATTCCACCAAATTTTTCATTTATGTTTAGCCCGTTCTGATCAATCAAGTTCAATTAAATTTAATTTCAAAATATTTTTAAACATATTCCAACTACTAACATTACACAATCAACTGACAGTTTGTTCCAGTAATTGGTCACCCTGTGTGAGAATGAGTACTTTGTCATGTACAATAGCCACTGTTCCTTAACTAATGCTGTTTTAATTTTGCTACGCAGTAAACAAAATATTTAAGTCATTGCAGACTGCTATGAATTCCCTATTATTGTGTTGTTGTTCTCTTCCAAAGTACACTTTCTGTGTTCTTACACAATAGCCTTGAATTAATTAATACAATAAGGTCAGTTGATAATTTGAAAGATGCTGAACATGTAATTGTGATATGACAGTGGACTCTGTTTACAGACGAAATACGCCGCCTTCAAGACGACGTAATGAAGAAAGAAACTCAACGGAAGGCAGGCGATGGTATTTGTGACTTTGCATTGATATTCCTCACTAAGTTTCCATTTTTCAGCTTTTTCCCTGATTACCTGATTTTGGTCAAGAAAATTTAACAAGATTGCCATCCAAGGCAAATTCATTGGCTTATCAGTAGTCCAACATTTTTATATATCTTCTGATATATGTGTCAACCTTTTTAAAACACATTCATGCTGCTAGCAGTTACACAATCTGTAGACAATTTGTACCTATCACTTATTATCCTCTGTCAGAACGATTACATCCTGATATCAAATCTACACTGATCCTGTACTAATGTTACCTCATGTCCTGTAGTTATACCATCTTTCTTGAGTGAGAAAAACATATTTCTATCAATATTTTCATATCCATTCAATATCTTAAAAACTTTAATGTGAACTCCTCTTAACCTATTTGTCTCTAGAGTTGTTAAACGGCATTCTTTTAGACAATCCTCATAACTAAGGTCTCTCATTTCTGGAATCATTTTAGTTAATCTCCTCTGTGTTCGTTCAAACGTATGTATATCCTTCTTACGATATGGTCTCCATGCTTGTATACAGTATTCTAAATGAGTTCTAACTATTGCTTTATACGGAGGTATAATTAGCTGTTTCCCTTGTATGTTATAATTATCCTTATAAACTCAAGAATGTTATTATCCTTGGCTGCTGCAATACAACACTGCTCTGAAACTTTCATATCAGCACTCATTGTTATTCTTAAGTCCTTTTCTTTTACAGTAGTATTTAGAACAGTACTTCCCATATTATAGTTTTCATCCAAGTTCCCGTGTCCTGTGTGTTAGCATTTACATTTCCCAAAATTTAATAATATCTGTCGTTGTCAGACCACTTAACTAATCAGTCTAGATCGTTTAGTAAATGTTGTTCGTCACCAACGTTGTTAGCCCTTCTAAACGCGTTCAAGTCAGTGATATATATATATATATATATATATATATATATATATATATATATATATATATATATATATATATATATATATATATATATATATATATATATATATATATATATATATATATATATATATATATATATATATATATATATATATATATATATATATATATATATATATATATATATATATATATATATATATATATATATATATATATATATATCTATATATATATATATATATATATATATATATATCTATATTAAGAATAATAAATGCCCTAATACTGAACCTTGTGATACTCAACTAACAACTCTTTATCCACCTACTACAAAAAGCTTCTTCTGTCAGTCGGCCATTGCTCTATCCAGTCGATTATGACATCCCCGATACCACGGATTTGTTTTATTTAAGTAGTAATCCTTCATGTGGCACTTTGTCAAAAGCTTTTAACAAATCTAAGTAGATAATATCTAATGGTGATCCCTCGTTTTTTAGGAATCCATGTTCAGATGAATTTAATAATTTATGCCTTATAGGGAAGTCCACCATATGGCATTTAATGAACCTTTCTAATAATTTACAAATCACTGATGTTAAACTCACAGGTCTGTATTTATCTGACTTATTGCTCGAACCTTTTTTTAATACTGGTATGATGTTTGCTTCTTTCCATTCACTATGAACCACTGTATTGTTAATGACAATTTGAAAACTCTTACAAGCGATATACTGATTTGTTCTACTGTTTCCTTTAGTATATTTGAAGGAATTCCATCCACTCCAGGTTATTTATTATCCTTCGTTTCCTTTATTTTCTTAACAACCGTTTCTGGAGGTAGAATTAACTGCCCTAAATAGTCTGTTTTACCCTCCTGAAATTTAGCATGTGAAACTGATAATGAACTAATATCCTCTCTGGTAAAAACTGAACTGAAGTAACCGTTTAGTTCTTCCGCCATTAAAAAACATTGTGATATTATATCTCCAGCACTGATCTGACATTGTCTCGTACGTTTTGTTTACTCCTCACACATGCATAACAAACATGTGTGTAATGTTTTATGTTACATAATTAAATCCCACACATTTCCACCTCAGGGTGATTCCAAGACATGTTGACTGTTGAGTAATGAAACAATCCTGTGAGGACTGAAATTGATGATCGCCACCCCAGCACTCTCTGATGATTTCCTTTGTATATGGCCATGGTTGAAATCACCCATTATAACACATTTCCCCTAATTCACCTCCCTTATAGCATTTCGTTGTTTTACTTCTTCCTCTAGTCCTACGTTTGGACTACGATAAACTACTCCTACTGCTAATGTTAATTTCTTGGTAACTATGTTACACAACATTGTTTCCTCATCATCGGCTCAAATTCCAGTGTTATTTCAACTGCTTGGACAGATGCTGTAATCTACAACATTACCCCACCTCCCCTTCTCTCTCGCCTGTCCTTCCTAGGCATTACATAACCTATCAGCGCTAGCTCAGCATCTATTATATCTTTATTTGCCCATGATCCTGTGATACATATTGCTTGAAGGTTAAAATTTGCCTCCATAATGTCTAACTCGCTTTTTATTTAATATACTACTGGCATTTACGCATACAGATTTAAGAACACTTTCCGAAATAATTGGTGAACATTTGTTTGGATAGGTAGTTGTACTCCTTTGATTTTTCTCTTACAGTTCCTATGCTTCTGACACCTGCATCCCATCACTGGTAATATCCCCAGTCCGTGCCTCTTTAAGTGTGACCAACCTCCTGTACTTACCAACTACGACCGACGTTCCCTCCTTCTCGGCATTATTCGTTCCTACATGCACAATAACATCCTCTCCCGTGCCACAACCCATGTCCTGTCCTGTTTTGTCTGTTACATCCTCTATTTTTGCCCCTGGTAGGCATACCGTACTGTCCTCTCCTCTATTTACGACTTTATCTACTTTCCTTATGATTGAATCCCCATGAGTATCAGGCTTTCATCACCTTCCCTTGTGACTCTACATCTCCTGCCATGTCACTCGTTTACTATTATCTTGCTACGCACTCTGCTTCCTTCCTCTATCTTGTGCTCAGTCTGCATTAA
>BSQZ01000097.1:1620000-1630000 GCA_033239005.1 Lamellibrachia satsuma | reverse complement strand
CCATGTATTTATGATGTGTGTATTGATGATTTTAATGCTCTCTGGTCTGATAGGCATGGAACATTCTGCATTTAGTTTTGTACTCCACCAAAAAACCTTACACAAGTGTTCTTTCTGGTTTTGTCAAGAATGGTTCGAACTTAAATAAAATACTCAAGTGGTAGCCTGAACACTCATTACTCATATATAGTAATATAATGAGTAAACATTGGAGCTAACACAAACAAAACTTTATGAAATGTCAATCAACATTAACAATTTAAATAATAATGGTATTGATTATATCACTGACAGTATTTGTGATTTATTAATTGACTCTGCAAAATATACAGGTTGTTTTCGTGCTACGAAAGCAGCAACGTACCCACCAAGAGTAGAAATAACAAAAAAGCCCTGATTTATTCAATATTGTAGACATAAGCACAGTATATGCTTTGCTGCATTGCGAAACCATAACTATGTTCACTCAGATTTAAATAACCTACAACACAAAATATGCGTGTAAAGAATATAACAATTAAAAAAATACAAGTCTTAGAAATAAAAATCCTAAAGTTTGAATTTAATTACGGGTTCTTCGGTTAATGGTAAAAATTAACTTCAAAATGTTAATTTGCAATATTTTGTTGAAAACTTAAAATAATTTGAATTGTAATGAGCTACCTAATAATGAAGGTTATGTAGACAATGATGTCTAATTAGTTCATCTAATAATGACTTCATAAATGCTAAATTTATTGATAAAGAAGTATTAAGGGCTACACGTAGTTTAAAAATGACAATATGTATACTAAGGCCAAGTCTTATATTACAATTAATGATAGTTGTATGTCTGACTTATTTGAATGTAATCAAGGGGGACGGTAGGGGGAGAATCTATCGCCATTGTTATTTGCCATTTTTTATTAATGATTTGAAAACTTTTTTAGAAAATCTTTCAATGATTTGACTATGGTTTCTGATCTCATTAACGACAAACTTCAAACAAATGATGTCTGCGTTTTTCTAAAGTTATATATATTATTGTATGGTGATGATACTATCATAATAGCAGAATCAGCAACTGAATTCCAGGATTGCGTAAAAGCAGTATCTCATTATTGTGAATTATTAACAATTAATACAACTAAGTTTTGATCTTCTCTATTGATAAAACCCGTAAAATTCCTACATTCACTTTCAATGGAACATACCTCGATGTTTGTGTTAATTATATTTATCTTGGTGTCAACATTAATTATAATGGAAGGTTTGTTCTTGCTCAACAAAGGCAATATGTGCAAGCGTGCAAGGACATAAATAAATATATAGTTTGATAAAAAAATAACGACAATTACTTCTTCCAATTGACGTAATAGTTCGACTATTTGATCATACTGTTGTACCATAGTGACATCATTGAAAAACGTCACATGGAGTTTTGTAGAATGGTATTATATGTCAACACATTTACTCCTAAATATATCATACATGGCGAATTAGGCAGATCACCACACAACCAGTGTATCATTCTCTAAATATATTGTTTGGATGTCGGAATATCGTGATATCACCTACTTGTGAAATGTATTACTGTCATTATTCCGGCGTTGCAATGATCGTAGTTGTATATATCAATACACACACGGCGCAGCTTAAAAAACGTTTGTTCCCAGTATAAAAGGTTCACCGAATGCATTTGGTATTGGCACTAAAAACCTATGATGAGATGTCAATTTGTTATAAAGCAACACATTTGGCACGTGAAATGAGGGTGTGTCAAGGTACTGGGTAATTTCTAAGTAGAATGTCACAACTGTGCATGGTAAGCGTTCGTTGGTATTATTGTCTACTAAACCAATTTAGCAAATGAAGTATACTTACTGGCGAGATATCTGGGTAATAATTAAGAAGGTAAAATATTTCTGAATACGCTATCAGTAATAGTGAACGAAATTACGAGTACATGAGATATCGATAAAATATGCAGGCTGCCTAACATATATGTATGTAGCATTTCAACTATTTTGGGTATTAGAATACTGTTTCCTAGTTCTTTATTTATTAGTTAAACCTTTCAAGTTTGAAGGAATACATCGTTTTTTGTTAGAGCCGACTAGCACTATGGAATTTGTTTGCTTAAGCATGCCCGTTTCCGTATATATGGGGAGGGTTTGTTTATCTTAGAGAATGATGCATATTAGGTAGGCAAGGACCTGATTGTTACCCTATTTATGGGTGTTTTAGGTTATTTTCACAAATATTTAGAGACAGTGATTGGTGAACTAGTGTCTTGTGTTATATCAGAAACAAGGAGTATAAAAACAGACTGGATACATTTGTGAGGTAGCCCGGCGAGAGCAGATAACGGTAAAGTTGAATGGACACAGAAGAGTCGTATAGTGCAGCGTGGGCGCCCGAATGTCAGACGAAGGACATGTGTGAGTCAACCACGTGTAAGGTATAGCTTTGAGCGAGGAAGTGGAAGTGTCTACGCTCCCCCAAAGCTAAGACGTAGCGTGTGAAACGTGAGAAATTGACTGAAGGCATAGCCGAGATGCACAGTGAATACCGAAGCGGGGAGGCGATGCTAATGCACCACTAACGAGACAACACCCCTGGTGCAAATAAAGACCGTCGCGACAATCGTAGCGGTACGCCTGAACGACGAGACGTACAGAGAGCAGAATCGTCTCTACGCACGTGCGCGACACTAGGCCGTAACAATACGCTAGAACGACAGAACGACGGCAGAGCGCAGAATCCTCTCTGCACGGCGTTCGCGGCACGACGGCCGTAGATGGCCACGTCACAGGGAGAAACGCGAGTGTTCCGCGACCCGCCACCGTGCGCCTGGGGCGGAATGAACGGTTCGTGATAACGTAGAGAAATGACTGAATTGTTACCCAGGCACGGATGCATCGGAACTGATTGTGTAGCTCTTAGAACAGGGTTGTGTTATAGTAAGACATGTCGAGGTACGTAAGCAAACACAGCTGTGTTTTATCTTTAGTCATGATGACTATAACGATAGTTTACTTTGGGTTGATGTTTGGATAGCGATGGGTCATGTTAGACGCCATTAGTAGTTATTTCGCAGGGTGAATAAATATTGGGGTTATTCGCTTATAATAATTACATACACCCAGGAGTCTACTTCTTGTCTTGTAAATTACTGAGTAACTATCGTACAATAAATGTTTATTTTTCTTTTACTTATCTTTGCTGTCTTGTTCATTTGTGCAACTACCATTTACGAGTGTTGAATTATAGAAATGAGGCTTTCCAAATAGACCTGAACCAAACTAGTCAGCAGAAACCCCACCAATCCGCGACAATGTCACCGTTTATTAAAGCAAAATCGGTATGCTATATCAGCGACGCCGGGCGGGTGTAGAAGGTTCGGGAAATGGATATCCCCGATCAGCTTGCGGAAATTGTTTAAGCCCTGTTCAGTGTGATATGTTGCCCTAACAATGTAGTAGAAGCCATTTGCATGTGGCTTCTGTAGGAGAATCTGATATTTGGTGAAAGCGGTATGAGTGGTGTAACATGTCAGTATGCG
This sequence comes from Lamellibrachia satsuma, assembly GCA_033239005.1. Taxonomy (NCBI): domain Eukaryota; kingdom Metazoa; phylum Annelida; class Polychaeta; order Sabellida; family Siboglinidae; genus Lamellibrachia; species Lamellibrachia satsuma. Next base: position 1,626,456 of record BSQZ01000097.1, on the reverse strand, counting down.
GTGAAATGTAAGTAATATATATATATATATAGCCTACCGGCTGAATATGTATGGTTGGCAAGTACGGTATGAAATGCTTTGGCAGTTATATATACATACCTACCTTTTGAACATTTCATCACGGATATATCCATGATTAGTGGAGAGTTGACTCCCTCGGTAATTGTTGTTTAGACTCGTACTCATGTGCGTTCTGGTTCATAATTCAGGGAATTTATGATACACGATTGCATGTGAAATGTCATTAGTTTAATTTCAGCTCAAAACTTATCCCATATACGTCTTCATGAATTCATTCAAACTGCTGCTGTTCCGCATTAACTTTGCTAACACATAAGACGCGCAATAGCCAATTAAATAATAATTGGCTTGAAAGGTTACAAAGTGATATTATGATGATCTTTATTTAGGCATGTTGAACACGTTACATGGCACATAAAAGCATGTAACGATTGCACGAAAACATATTATACTATACGTATGTTATCATTTGAAGAGTACAAAGGTGACCAACTGAAATCCGATAATTGCGAAATGAATTTGTTTCAGAACGACGTGTGGAGGGAGAGTTGAAATTATTGGACCAGCAATACAAAGGTAGAAAGTAAACTTATTTTATGTTGATAATGGTAACCCGGCGTTGTTCTAGAGAAAATGCAGTAGATATTATAGTACATACATTATTTGATAAAGTAACTAGTAATAATAATATTGAAAGATACGGCAAATCCCCGAGATTTATTCAGTCTGGACAACATCTAAAGTAAGGTGTTGTATAATTTGCCGATGAATGTTTTGATAATATCTCAAAGACCTTATTGTATTGGCTGCTTTTGTCTTCAGAGAAACGCCTTATTCTGGAAGAACAAATGGAAATGTCGAAGGAAGGTATTTATCTTGTAAAAAAGCAATAATTACTTTTGGTATGCAAATATACATGAATGGTATATCACCTAACTCTTGTTTACATTTTAGAATGACAAAATAATTGCGTACACAGTTTACTGTGTCGCATAATATGGTATGTGTGAACGACATTTACACAGGCATGTTTATTAAAGAACATTCACACAGAAAACATTTCCAGTATCGTCATTCAAAGTATGTCTGGCACATGTAGTATACATTCTTTTCGTAATGTTGCATATACTGAAAAGAGACAAACAAATATTAAGAAACATATATTAAAACGTTGCAAACGGATGCACCTTTGCTGCGTTTCGCAGACACTTTTATGTAAATGTTGAGAGTAAACATTTGCACTACAGTTTCATACAATTTGCTGGTGTGATATTTCTTAACTTATGGTATTGTTTACTTCTTCATCCTCATCAGTGCATATCCCACTCTGGAACATTGTCGCACTGTCGTGACTATATACAAAGTGAATGTGTTAGCTATGTACATCGTGAATGTGTTTATTATATACTACATGGAGTATGCTGTTTAACGATCGTGCAAAGACCTCTGCTAAAATGTGATTAAAATAGGTTATAAATAAAATACTAAAAGGTAAAACTTGTGCTAAGTGCCTAGGCGTCCAGAGTGGTCAACCCTTCCCTGAAGGAATCCAGAGTTGGGGATGTAACTATGCACTTAGTCAGCTGGTTCCATAGATTCGTACATATTCGCGTGCGTTCTGGTTCACGATTCAGTGATTTTATCAAACGTGATTTCATCTGAAGTTTCATTAGTTTTATTTCAGTCAAAGCTTATCCCACATGCTACTTCATGAATACAGTAAAATTGCTTAACTGTTCCGTATTAACTTTGCTAACACATAAGACACGCAAAAGCGGATTAAGTAATATGATTGACTAGATAGGTTATAATGTGATACAATGGTGACTTTTACTTAGGCATCTTGAACAAATTACATGGCACATAAAAGCATATAACAATTGCTCGAAAATATGCTTTACTATACGGACGTTATCAATAGATGATAATGTACAAAGGTGACAAACTGAAATCCGATATTTGCGAAACGAATTTGTTTCAGAACGACGTTTGGACGAAGAGATAAAGCCACTTGAACAGCAATACAACGGTAGAAAGAAAACTGTTATTTGATGCTGATAATAACATAACAATTCAGTATTGTTCTAGAGAATAGGCAGTATATATATATATATATATATATATATATATATATATATATATATATATATATATATATATATATATATATATATATATATATATATATATATATATATATATATATATATATATATATATATATATATATATATATATATATATATATATATATATATATATATATATATATATATATATATATATATATATATATATATATATATATATATATATATATATATATATATATATATATATATATATATATATATATATATATATATATATATATATATATATATATATATATATATATATATATATGTATATATATATATGTATATATATATATGTATATATATATATATATATATATATATATATATATATATATATATATATATATATATACATATATATATATATATACATATATATATATATATATATATATATATATATATATATATATATATATATATATATATATACATATATATATATATATATATATATATATATATATATATATATATATATATATATATATATATATATATATATATATATATATATATATATATATATATATATATATATATATATATATATATATATATATATATATTATAGTAGATACATTATTTAATAAAGTCTTTACTAAGATATTCCTCGATATCTATTCATCTAAATTAGAGTGATCTATAATTTGCCGATATATGTTTTGATAACATTTCAGAGACTGTATTGTATGGTTTGCTTTTTTGCAGAAAAACTCCTTTATCTGGAAGAGCAACTAGAAATGTTGAACGAAGGTAGTTATCTTGTGAAAAAGCAATAATTACTTTTGTTATGCATATATACATGAATGGCATATCACCTAAATGTTGTTTACCGTTTAGAATGACTATATAATTGTACATAGTTTACTGTGTAGCTTAACATGGTATGTGTTAGCGAAATTTACATACTTATCACAGAAAATCCACACAAAACACATTTCGGGTATCATCATTTAAAGTATGTGTGGCACAATGCGCTGACTCCCATACTTCAACAAATTTTCAAACATGTAATAAACATTAATTACATTCTTACGTATGATAAAAAGAAATATACATATATTTAGAAACATAGTAATATTAAGAAACCTTTATTAAGAAGGTGCAAACAGATGCACTTTTGCAACGTTCCATAAACACTTTTATGTAAATGTTCATAGAAAACATCTGCATTACAGTTTCATAAAATTTGCTGGTATTATATTTATGAACTTATGTTGAAACATGAATAATTTGGAACAATGATACAAGAATGTCGCTATTTTCCAGGGCGTTTTTCGGAAGAAAAAGAATCGACAGTGTGCGTACAGAAAAGCAAAGGTACAAGTTCAACATGTTTTGTTTGCTGGTTTCATTACGCCTTTTCGTAGCACTGTGACAATCCACTTCAACCATGTAGAAATAATATAAATTTAATGCAAAACTTAAAAAAATGGTATAAGCTTAAAATATAAGTTGTCAATGTTATAGTACCTGAGAGAATCACCCAGAAGACTATTAACTGTGGCGTCATTTGTTTCAGAAATGTTACAAGGTTTGAATGAAGACCTGCACAACATGATTAAGCTAATTAAACGCGCAAAAGAAGGTACTTCTTTCCTCAAGCTATTTTTATTTCCATCTCTTCTAAGTGTGTGGCCAATTCGCTATCATCTGTTCTTGATTTCGTGTGAGATTGGTGACATACAAGTGCGGTAGTACAAGTGTTAATTATATACTTTTGTCGACCAGTGTATTTTTGAAATTTGTCGAAGACATGTTCTTTGAAACAACGTTCAGTTTCTTCTCAACTGCTCGTGTCTTTCTTCACATTTCAGCTCGGTACAATAGCTCTGCTAAAGCATTGCTCTTGAAGATTTTCAGTAGCCTTCTCTTGGTGTCATCCTGTGTTTCTCCATATTTAGATAACAACGCTCAGACATAATATTCTAAATTTTCTTCATCTACCCTGACTGAATTGTTCTTTATGTTGTATATTCGTATTTCTTTGGTCATGTGTACAATGATGTTAAATCCAATGTATTTTTTTGCCTGATTCAACTTATTTGACTTCTGTATATCCGTGTGGTTGCTTGCTAGCAATACCAGGTCGTCTGCGTAATCTAAGTGTTCTAGTGAGGATGTAAACTTCCATCTGCTGCCTCTCTTCTTCCTTTGTGGTGTGTCGAATAATACAATCATACCTAATGATGAAAAAATCCTAACATGATACGTCCTACTGACACACTCTGAAGTATTTCTGCCATTAATAACACAGCTTGTACTTCCTTTGTATATATTCATTGCTTCACCTAAGACGTGTGGTATTCCATTATTCCATAGTATCTAAGTACTGTCCACAACTTTCTTCTTTCGACACTGTCGTACACTTTCTTGAAATCTATTAAATTGATGTACAACGGTGTTCGCCATTCCGCGCTCTTCTCTGTTATGGACGATACATATTTAATTGTGGCCTTTCAATTTTGTTTCGCCTAAATCAAAATCATTTAGCAGTTATATGTATGTATGTATGTATGTATGTGTGTATGTATGTATATATATGTATGTGTGTATGTATGTATGTATGTATGTGTGTGTGTATATATATATATATATATATATATATATATATATATATATATATATATATATATATATATATATATATATATATATATATATATATATATATATATTTGTCTTACAGCTTATTGTACGACTAATTCACCATAATTTCTTCTTATATCACAACAATGTTGTTTATCTTTGTTACACATCTGCTTAGTTATTATCTACTCAGTTTCTATTTAATTCATTTGTGCCGCTTTTTCCACTTCTTTAGTCATGTTGCCGGTCATTTTCCATTTATCTGATCGAGCCATTCTATTCACATCCTTGTCTTTTCGTTCAGAATTTTTAGTACTAATTTCTGCTTTCAGTTTCGACAAGTTTTGATGTGTTGTATCTTATCCTGTATCTTTTCTTTTGATCTTCGTTAGCACTAAATAGTGGCCACTTCCAACATGTACACCTCTTATCATTGTTGCTGTCTTTATAGTGGCTTGAATGATTCTTACATCCCAGCAACCTATTCGTATGTATGACTTTGATGTGGTTATCAATGTTTGATATGGCATATTCGGGTAGTTGGCTTCCTTTCGGCGTTCCCCAACCGTCGTCATGTGCACGTCGTTCCATCGCAGGTATTAATCCTCAGGAATTACACATGTCCCATAATAACTCCCACTAATGACGTGATTGGCCACTTGCGCAACCCTCCTCTTTTATCAAGACTTCGGGCAGGCCACATGGTCCGTGGTTTGAAATCAGAATGATCTTTCTGTTAGTGTTCCAGCATGTTAGTCTGGGGCCGTAGGGTGCCCAGTTATCAAGGTGTACCATGACGAGGTTATGCTAGATCTTGTCTGTTTTAATATCCTATCACATTATACTTTATATTTATTATTGAATTTCTAGGAACATAGGTACGCTTCTTTTTTATGCTTAGGCCTGCTTACAACGTTGTGATTATAATAAGCAGTGTCATTACTATGATAAAGCACGACAAGCCGTTAGCATGAGATTCGTCGAAACTTGCAATAAGTCAACTAGAAATCTAAACGATCAGGGTAAATGTCTTGGTAAAATTTATTAAATTGTTGATAATATGTGTCGATAGTATGGTACAGATGCTAACTGTAAAAATGACATGTTTTTCAGAACAAACTGCCATTCTGGATAGGCGACTACAGAGTGCAAGAGGGGAAAAGAATGGTATACTTGTTTTTAACCTATTATTGTTGTTGTTGTATTATAATGTTACATAACTAATACTGAAACGTTGAAATATATGTGCTATCATATAATATTTGCCCTACACGTGCAATATATACATAAAAAAGCAGTAAGCCGCTTCGACAACACTTGATGTATCCGATCTTTTTTCTCACAGATTATTTTATCAATTCCTCCATTACAACCTGCTCAACAATCGCTCTTTTTTTCAAATGAACACCTGTTAGGTTTGATGCATTATGTTTAGTATGGCATAATTAGGCTTCCAGTTGCAAAGTCAGATATCTGGCAGATACTGCCCAGATAATTAAGTTTGATTTACACAAGGTTACACTAAATTAATTGTACAATATATTGACAAATATACGTTGTATTTATTTGAGGTTATATTTTCGCAATGAAAAATGGCTGAAGTATGATTAGTAACAACGACCAGCTAAGTGTACATATTTCAGACAAGATCCAACGTCTGACTGAGGAAAAAGACGAACTACAAAAAGAAGTGAAATTACTC
>BSQZ01000097.1:1545000-1615000 GCA_033239005.1 Lamellibrachia satsuma | reverse complement strand
CGAATTATGCCCTTTCTCGAACCGTCGCTTGGCTTTGTTGATTCGAACGCGATCCCCGAACCGGAAATGCGGTACGCCTTTTTCTTGACCGCATAAGCACTTCCACACCTCCTGCTGATACCCCGTGTTCACCGGTGACAGTTGTCTATGCCTCGGTGATAGTTGTCGTTTTACGACCTCACAGAGTCCTGTAACGTGTCGCTGTACCGCATCGTCTGATGCTTCGTGGGGTATCCACATGCGCGGCTTCAATTGAACCGTTCAACGATACTCGCCTTGGTCTCCTCGTTGTGAGTCGAGAAATTATGGACGCTGTGCTCCTTCAACAGACTCTTCGTGGAACGGTTAAAACATTCGAGCGAGTCCTTTGTCGATTTGCAGCGCTGTAGGCGCGACGTCAAACAACAGTACCTTAAACGCCGTCACCAGCGACGACACTTGTTCTTCAGCGGTCGCACCAGGCCCGTTTCGAAAATACGTCGATTACCGTAAGCAGATAAGTCTGAAGAATCCGTCGTTACCTCTCTCATGATGCAGCGAAAACAGGAACCGAAAATGCAGATGTTTTAAATCATATCGGTCTTAATCAGATCAAATGTGATTGCTTTCATCTTCTGGTGGTCATGGTGTTGAGCGTATGTTAATGCCTGGCTGGGTGATGGTGACCTGCGAATTAACAGCCTACGGGGCTCGAGCCCATAAAGTGTGGGTGAACGGAACACATAGTAAGGTGATGTATTTTGTAGGGCGTGGCATTATTTCATGGTTACCATGACCACCAGATATATATTTTTTTATTTTTTTATTTTATTTGTTTTTCTTTCTTTTGATGTACATATTTTTATTGATCCATCTTTGTATTGTTATCTCGCTTTTAGTGCCATGTTTGCTAAGCTTATTCTTTAGGCCACTTTTCATCTTTTGATGGTATCACAAGGCCCCTGAACTTCAGTATAAAAAACGTCGGCTAAGGTGCTATGCGTCGTTTGTTTTCCCTCACGTTTAGCATGGGGCAAAACGAAGGCAGAGCTTGAACATTTCGACGGATACCACCTCGGCATCCATTGGCCACATCGAATCTCCAACGATACACTCTACCGCTGTTGTCGATGCTGCCCAATCGGTGAAGCCGCCCTGATTGCTGGATGGCGTGTTTTCGGACACGTCCCCAGTGCCCTAGCTCAGCGCGCGATTGACAACTACTTCGTAGTACGCGCCACATCGAACAGGGATTGACCGCGGACATTTAGAAGTTTATATATACTGTCGATCGTTGACGATTGTTTTGTCCATGATGACATCGGCGTATGGTAGCAGTATGTTTGGTGGTCCACTTCTGTTTTGGTCCCACATACTATTTTAGAGTCGTCAATTTTAAATATTTATATTTCTTTTAATGTCGTTCTCCTTGCGAAAGTTGCGGTTTTGTTGGCGATGCCTTCAGTCACGCATATAATATATTCATCTATAAAGTTTGCGTTTCCCTTCTGCTTTCCGCCGCGAACAACTTCTTCGGTTTTTATGCTGACTGCGAACTAACATATTCATCCATAAAGTACGTCTAGCTTGGGTGTGTGTGGCTCTCCGGGCAAGCGTTACGAAGCTATACATGGGGTGGGGGTCTCTGGGCAAGGGTTACGTAACTATTAAAAACGAAAACGTATTATCTCGTCTAGCTGTTGACATCAGAAGTGTAAGTCTGTTAGTGTAATGAGTGTGTCATTGCAAAAAGAGCTCCCAAGGGCTTATTATAATAGTAATAATGTGCGGCCTTATATTGCGCTGGTATCGCCTAGACAATGTCAATGCGATCATGGCGCTTACTCCACTATCTGAGCAAGATTTCTTACTAATTCAGTACAAACGTGCAACAAATATATAATGGATATGTGCATAATGAATAGACAGTTAGGTGTTTTGTCCTTCAGGGATTATGTTTGAGAGAGGTTAATTCGTGATGGGCTATGTCCGTACCCTGCATAATAGTGGGATCTTTCTGAAAACGAACGTAATTTTAGGAGGTGTACGGGCCAGCGTTACGAAGCGGGTGGTGGGTCTTAAAAACGTCAAAAAAATAGGTGACGTACGTAGTTGATGGCCCCTTATGTTTAAACTGAGGTATGCCTAGGGCATACTTCCTTTTCGTATTTTGGGTGAGTTCCTTGAATCAAAGTGGTTCTCCATATTTTCCAATATTTAGAGGGATATTTTGTGGTTTAAATTAAGAGAAAGTATATCCGTAGTGCATTTAGTTATAGGTTGATAAGGAATTTATGCATACAATTTTGCCAGGATATTGTAATTTTATTAAGTAGTAGTAATCAAAATGATCTAGAAAAATATGAAAAATATGGTTTTACAGCCTGCGAATATCTAGCTCAAAAGCAGGCAACAATGCGTTCAAAATGAGCATGCCATTTCGTCAGGTGTACACTTTGTTTGCACTTCAGCACGCACGGTAGCTGACAAAGGGGCTTATGCGGAAGCTACATCTTTGTGGTGCTGTAATTTGTGTACACAAACTCCACCTCTGTTGCCCACGTTCCATTATTGGCCATCCCGCTGGTTACAACGTACTGATTAATGCTAGCGCCGTCGTAGTTGCTCAACATCTGACTATGTGTTGGTTCGCACAGGAATGACTCATAGCTCGAAAAATAACAGTTGCCATGTTTGGCTCGGTTAGCGTACCGGTCTGTCGTCTAGAGTTGTGTTTCGCTAACGGAAGGCTCGGACGTCCAGGTTGGTACCTGCGCCAGGCTGCATGAACGCAAACTGTTGTTTTGGTGTCATCTTTGTCACCAGTATATCAGTCTTGGTGTCAGGTTTCTCGGCGGGTGGGTCGAAGGATGTTGGCATGTCGGCGGGTGGATCGAATTCTGGCGGCATGTCGGCGGGTGGATCGAAGATTGGCGGCATGTTGGCGGGTGGATCGAATTTTGGCGGCCTGTCGGCGGGTGGATCGAAGATTGGTGGCATGTTGGTGGGTGGATCGAAGTCTGGCGGCATGTTGCCGGGTGGATCGAAGTCTGGCGGTATTTCGGCGGGTGGATCGAATTCTGGCGGCACGTCGACGGGTGGGTCGATGATTGATGGCACCTCAGCTGGTATCTCTGTACGCAGGGTTTCATGCCTCTCCTCTGCTGCCGTAAGTATGAGCGAGTCAAGACGCTGCCGCTGAGATCATAGGTGTCATTTTGCATGACAGCATGAATGGTGTACGGGCCAAGCCATGGGGCACACATCTTCCCGCCTTTCCTATCTGCTCGTCGGGGATTCCAAACAAGCACGGTATCTCCCGTTTTGAACGCATCACGTTTTTTTACCAAGACTGCAACACATTCCATAATTTCTTCTGGGATACTGTCATCTTCAGTACTTGTCACAATTTCATGTTCACCTTCATGAGCCTCGTGAAACTCAATCGCCTATCGAACTTTCCGTACATTCATCAGAAAGAAAGAGGTATATCCCGTTGACTTGTGTACGCTTGTACGGAAAACAAACAACACTGCAGGGAGAGCTTGGGGCCATTTTTCGGGTTTCCCTTCCAGCGCCTTCAGCGACGCGGTCTGGATTGTTCGATTACTGCGTTCTGCCAACCCATTCGCCTGTGGATGATAGGCGCTGGTTATGCATTGTTTGGCACCAGTTAATTCATGGAGACGCTTCGACACCGCGTTTACAAACTCACGCCCCTGGTCATTGATCTGGATGGCAGCACACCCATGGCGGACAATCAATTCGAGAAAAAAATTTGGCCACACTGTCGGCAGATTTCGACGTGATAGGTTTTGCATCAAGCCACTTGGAGTAGTAGTCAACAGCAAGTGTCATGTATATGTACCTTCTGGTGTTTCCGGCAGACAAAACAGGTCAACACCTGACTCCACGGCTGAGGTGGAACAGAGACACTGCAGGGAAGGTGCTGCCTTGTCGAACCTACTGCTTGCTCGTTGACAACGTTCGCATGTATTCGTGTACGCCATCACATCTCCTTTTAATCATGGCCACCAGTACCTCTCCAAGATCTTTGTGGAGGTCTTGTCCTGGCATATATGTGCACCCAGCGACTTGGATTCGACGGTGTTCCCTGTCCCCTCTTGGAATGCCTTCAGGATGTGATGGCGGTCTTTTGCATATCGACTGTTATTGCAACAATAAACAACATTAAACTTTCTTACTTCAGTTGTTTGATCATCTAGTATAATGTGGTAAGGTAATGGTACAACATTATGTCATTTTGACCATCACATTACATTATTTTAAGGACAATTTTGGATGGAATAAATGAGGGAAAAGTAGCTATCCTATTAAAAAAATAGGTGTAATTTTTATTGTCCACGGTGATATATATTATATTATGTACTGGGGCATTGTGGCAAGTTAGGATTGTGAGGCCCCATATCCCTGGCAGTGGTCATATTTAACGCATTTTATAGGCCCTACGACAATATATATATATATATATATATATATATATATATATATATATATATATATATATATATATATATATATATATATATATATATATATATATATATATATATATATATATATATATATATATATATATATATATATATATATATATATATATATATATATATATATATTATGTATGAAACAAACAAAATATGTATATATATTTTAGATGTAAGGTATATATCAGTCATTCTTTTTGTTTATATTAAATTGTTAATTATTTACTCAAAAATATTATATTGCTTTGACCTTTGGATTTGTAACAAACAAGTATTAGGCCTACACAAATATTGTTGTTGTTGTTGTTGTAAGAAAGTAGTCAACATTCTTTGTAAAGGCTTAAAAGTTTAAGGAATTTAATTACAAGATATGAACAACGTATGGACAGAGTGAATTATCTATTATTGTGCTGTTGTTCTCTTGGAAAGTGTTTTCTCTTCACATTTTATTAATTTGTGTATGTCATGAGAAACATTCTTGTTCTCACACAATAGCCTTGATTTACTTAATGCTATAAGTCAACTAATAATTGACGGTTTTTTTTAAGATGATGGACATTGTTATATTACATTGGCCTCTGTTTTTAGACGAAATACGCCACCTTCAAGAAGCAATGGAGAAGAAGAAGACTCAAAGAAAGGTTGTTGATGGTAATAGTGACTTATATATTTATATTCACCGATAAGTTTAAATTATTTAGCATTTTCCCTTGAATACCAATGTCTGATCATACCACATTCTCTTTAGTTGTAATTGCTGCCTGACAATTGTTTGTGTTAATTATTTCAAAAAGGTTGATTAATTGTTAGAGAGTTAGCTTACATTGCTTATTAGAGTATTAACTTGGACATCTGCTCCAGCGACATTCACAATCTATCATGCGTATCTTTTTAACCACAATTTAAATATGTTCAGTAAATAGTTCCAGAACATAACACAGCAGTTTTGTATAATGCAAACAGTTACACACATAATCCCGGTTGAAATCGTGGCATGTGAAATGCCCCGAAAATATTAAATCACTATAATTATATATTTCATTTTGTAAACTGGTATGTTCTATCTGGTATATTGCGTTGTTATTTGCTATCAATCCCTTGACACATGCAATTGTATGTTTTACAACAATTATTAAAATATATAGTATGTATGCATAACATGTATAATTTTAAAACTTTGAATAGCTGAAATGCAGCACAAATATGATATGTTTGTAAATCCACATTTGATTTTATGTCAGAAAATGATCCTTCTGGTCTATGTGGTAGTGTTGATAACTCCCAGGATATATAATATTATTATGATATAGCTTTTCAATGATATGTCATGTTTTGTGTCTAAATAACGTAAGTAATATACTGGTATAAACATTATATTTTAGTTGCACATGTTCTCCCGAAGAAGCATTGTATTCCCATCATCGTGTATATGTGTTTGCTAATCATCCAGTCTCTTAAACCTACAATTAATTAAAAGTACTTTATTTCCTAGAAAAAATATTTCAATGTACATTTTAGTTGAAATATTTGTTCACAAATATGTTTACTTAACATACTTGTTTTGAAAAAAAAATTCATTTGAAATATTGTTTACCGAATATTTTAATCATCCCTGTCTTTGCCATTAAACAACTTTGTCGACTGAACTGTTCAGTATCGAGTTGGAACAGACGCACATATTGTACAAAACGCAAAGATGTATACTATTCGTGAAAAAATTATATATTTAGTAGAATGCGCAGTTCATGAGAAGGTTTAACAAGATTTAACATGATTGCTGTCAGAAACTACACATTCCAGACGGAAAGTGGCAAGGAAGCCATTGGTTAACCGAGATTCCAACAATGTTGTCATTAATGCATAGCCTCTCGTTATCAGTCAATTGTTTTTAACATTCACACAATTAACATTAACACAATGAAATGACAGTTTGTTCCATTCATTTATAACCCTCTGTGAGAATGAATGTTTTGTCGTGTCTAATATACACTGTTCTTGAACTAATGCCGCTTTTTAAAGCAGTAAAAATCGTTTAATCATTGTAAAATGCTATGACTAGAAACAATGATTCATCAGATGGTTCCAACATCTGACATCAGCTATTTTCCAAATTACGATCAGTTGTGCTCATTTGAAAATCCGACAAATTTTTTTAATTATTATTCCGAAAGAACCCCACGATCGAGACAAGCACAGCCTTCTGACGATACAATTTATTTACTCAACCAAAATCATCTTGTCAAATGCTTACTCATTGACACACAGCCAACTTACATAAAATATAATATACAGAATAACATGCAAGTTATTATAATATTTACTATAGATATTTGGAAACTATTTGGAAAGATTCCTTGTCTCGCCAAAATGTATCACTGATCAGTTTCAACAAACTGAATAATACATTGTACACTGATCATCAGCGGTAACAAAATAAGATATTAAGACAAACATCGGTATGAGACAAACATACAAGTTTAAGGAATTTAATTGTAAGATATGAATAATATATGAACATAGTGAATTATGTATTATTGTGCTGTTGTTGCTCTTGAAAAGTGTTTTCTCTTCACATTTTATGAATCTGTGTAGGTGATGGGAAACATGCTTGTTCTCATACAATAACCTTGATTTACTTAATGCAATAAGTCAACTAATAACTGACGTTTTTTGAAAGATGATGGACATCGTTACATGACATTGGTCTCTGTTTTTAGACGAAATACGCCGCCTTCAAGAAGCGATGAACAAGAAAGAGAATCAAAGAAAGGCTGCTGATGGTAGTAGTGACTTTATATATTTATATTCACTGATAAATATAAATGATTTAGCCTTGAAATCGTGGCATTTGAAATGCCCCGAAAATATTAAATCACTTTAATTATACATTTCATTTTGTAAACGGGTATGTTCTATTTGGTATATTGTGTTGTTATTTACTATAAATTCCTTGACCCATGCAATTGTATGTTTTACACAAATTAATGACATATATAGTATGTATGCATAGTTACCACATAACATGTATAATTTAAAAACTTTGAATAGCTCAAATGCAGCAAAAATATGAAATGTTTGTAAATCCACATTTAATTTTATGTCAGAAAATGATCCTTCTGGTCTATGTCGTAGTGGATATATGTATTATGATACAGCTTTACAATGAATCGTCATGTTTTGTGTGTGAATAACGTAAGTAATATACCAGTTTAAAATTACATTTTAGTTGCACACTTTCCACATAAAGAAGTATTGTTTTCCAATCATGTTCTTATATTTGTATATATGTTTGGTAATAATCCGGTCTCTGAAACTTAAATTTAATTACAAGTATTTTATTTCCTGGAAAAATACTTTCAATATAGATTTTATTTGAAATACTTTTTTTATAAAAAAAATTAATTACCATACTTTTTTAGAAGAGTTTTTAACAACAACTATTTTTTCCGAATATTTTAATCATTTCTGTCGTTGCCATTAAACAACTTTTTCAACTGAACAGTTCAGTATCGAGTAAGAACAGAGGCAAATATTGCATAAAACGCAACCGTGTACACTGTTCGTGGGAAAACATTATATTTAGGAGAATACGCAGTTCTTGAGAAGATTTAACAAGATTTTACAAGACTGCCATCCGAAACTACAAAGTCCAGATAGGATGTAGCAAACATTTTCATTAATGTATAGCCCGTCCTTGTGAATAAATTTTAGTTTTAAACATTCACACTACTACCATTAACACAATCAACTGACATTACCATTCATGTATGTGAGAATTAATTTTTTGTCATGTCAATTATACACTATTTAACTAACGCTGCTTTGCTGCGCAGTAAAGAAAACAGTTTAATCATTGCAAAATGCTATCACTGGAAACAACGATTCATCAGAAGGTTCCAACCAAACTTAGCAATGCCGAATTGGTTACCACCACCGTCGGTGACATCAGCTATTTCCAAATTTCGATCACTTGAACTGAAAATCCGACGGCATTGTGTAATAATAATTACGAAAGAATCACAGGATTGAGACAAGCACTGTCTTGTGAAGATACAAATTATTTACTCAACCAATATCATCTTGTGAAATATTTACTTACTGACAAATATTTATTTACTTAGACAAAATATAATATACCGAATAAGGTGCAAGTCATAATAATTAATATAAATATTTGCTAACCATTTGAAGAGATTCCTTGTCTCACCAAAATGTATATCTGATAAGTTTCAACAAACTGAACAATGCATTACGATGATCAGAAGCGGTAACAAACTAAGATATTAAGGCAAACACCTTAATGGGACAAACATACACGTTTATGCAATTTAATTACAAAATATTATTAATATATTAATACAATGAATTCCCTATTATTGCGTTGTTGTTCCCTTGCGAAGTACAAATGCAGTGTTTCTCATAATAGCCTTGGATTAATTAATGTAGTAAGGTCAACACATAATTCATGGAATTGTTGCATGATAGTGACCTTTTTTAGACGAAATTCACCGCATACAAGACGCCGTAGAGAAGGAAAGGAATCAAAAGGAGGCCGCTCATGGTATTAGTACTTATATTTATATTCACCAAATTTCAATTGTTCAGCTTTTTTTTATCTGATTAGCAATGGTCATACCATATTATCGTTATTTGTAATTCATGTCTGACTATTGTCTGTGTTTTTTATTTCAAAAAGGTTAATTAACTATTAGATAATTAGCTCACATTTCTTAATATAGTCTTGACTTGGAAATCTACTGCAGCGACTTTCACAATCTGCCATCCATATCTTGTTTAACCACAATTTATATAGGTTCAGCGAATAATGCATAACACAACACTTTTGTATATTTATATGTATTTTTCAACATAATCCAGGTTGAAATTGTTTCAGGTTAAATGCCCCGAAAATATTAAATCATTATAATTATACATTTAATTTTGTGAACTGGTATGTACCACATTGTGCATTGTGTTATTATTTGTTATAAATCCTTTGACACATGCTTTTGTATGTCTTACAAAAATTAAAGACATATTATAATACATACGTATAGTTACCACATAACATGTATAATTTTAGAACTTCGAATAGTTGAAATACAGCGAAAATATGATAGGGAAATATATATATTTAGGAAAATAAGCAGTTTGTGAGAAGGTTTAACAAGATGTAACAAGATTGCCTTCCAAAACTGTAAATTCCAGATGGAAAATGGCAAGAAAGCCATTGGTTTGCCGAGATCCCAACGATTTTGTCATTAATGTATAGCCCTTCCTTATCAGTCAATTTAGTTTTTTATTCCCACTACTAGCATTAACACAATGGAATGACTGTTTATTCTATTCGATCATCATCATGTGTGATAATGAGTATATTGTCCAATGTCCATGTCCAATATCACTGTTATTTAACTAATGCTGCTTTGCTATGCAGTAAAGAAAACATTTTAATCATTGCAAAATGCTATGACTGGAAACAACGATTCATCAGATGGTTCCAAACAAACTAAGCAATGCCGAATCGGCTACCATCACCGTCGGTGACATCAACTATTTTGAAAACTACGATCAGTTGTTCTCATTTGAAAATCCGACGTAATTGTTTAATAATCATTACGAAAGAATTACACGATTGATACAAGCACTGCCTTGTGAATATACAATTTATTTACTCAACCAATATCATCTTGTCAAATAATTACTTATTGACACATACCTAACGTACACAAAATATAACATACCGAATAACATGCAAGTTATAATAATAATTAATATATATATTATATATATATATATATATATATATATATATACATATATATATATATATATATATATACATATATATATATATATATATATATATATATATATATATATATATATATATATATATATATATATATATATATATATATATATATATATATATATATATATATATATATATATATATATATATATATATATATATATATATATATATATATATATATATTTACAAACCATTTTAACATATTCCTTGTCTCACCATTATGTATCTCTGATCAGTTTCAACAAACTGAACAATGTATTGTATAATGAACAGTCGCGGTAGCACTATAAGATATTAAAGCAAACATGGTACAAACACGCAACGAATTCCCTATTATTGCGTTGTTGTTTTTTTGGCAAAGTACAAACGCAATGTTCTCTCATAATATCCTTGGATTAATTAATGCAGTAAGGTAAATGAATAATTGATGATTTTTGGAAGTTGACAAACATGGAATTGTGACATGAGAGTGGCATCTGTTTATAGACGAAATTCACCGCCTGCAAGACGCAAAAGAGAAGGAAGAGACTCATAGAAAGGCCGCTCTTGGTATTAACGAATTTATATTAATATACAGCACTAAGTTTCAATTATTCAGCGTTTTCCGCTGGTTACCAATGTCTGGACATACCATATTCTCTTTAGTTATAAATGAGGCCTGACTAGTGTCAGTGTTATTAATTTCAATATGGTTAATTAACTATTAGATAATTAGCTCACATTGCTTAATATATTCTTGACTTGGAAATCTACTGCAGCGACGTTCACAATGTGCCAACCATAACTTGTTCAACCACAATTAATATATGTCCAACGAATATCGACAGTACATAAAATAATTCTGCTGTATAATGGAAACACTTCAAAGTAATCCAGGTTGAAATTGTCTCAGGTAAAATGCCCCGAAAATATTAATTCATTATAATTAAACATTTCATTTTGTGAACTGTTACCACCTAATATATTGTGTTACTTATTAATTAAATATAGAGTATGGATATATTGTTACCACATAGCATGTATAATCTAAAAAATTATAATAGTTGAAATGCAGCGAAAAAATAATATGTTTGTAAATACACATTTCATTTTATGCCAGAAAATTATCCTTCTGGTATATATGATATTGTCCATAACTCCCAGAACATATATTATGACACACCTTTACAGTGAAGCATCGTGTATTGTGTCTAAATAACGTGACTAATAAACCGATATAAACATTACATATTAGTTGCACACTTCCCACCCGAAGAAGTATTGTTTTCCCATCATATTCTTATATATGCTTATGTGTTTGGTAATCGTCCAGTCTCTGAAACCTAAATTTAATTAAAAGTATTTTATTTCCTGGAAAAAATACTTTCAATATAGATTTATTTGAAATATTTTTTCCATAAATATTTTTATTTAACATACTTTTTAGAAGAGTTATGATTAGAAATATTTTTTTCCGAATATTTCAATTATCCCTGTCGTTGCCATTGCATAACTTTTTCGACTGAACAGTTTAGTATCGAGTTGGAAAAGACGAACAAATTATAAGAAACGAAGCGATGTATACTCTTCGTGGAAAAAGTATATTTATTAAAATACGCAGTTTTTGAGAAGGTTTAATAAGATTTAACAAGATTGCTATCCAAAACTGCACATTCCAGATGGCAAGTTACAAGGAAGCCATTGGCTTACCGAGATTCCGAAAATGGTGTCATTAATATATAGCCCGTCCTTATTAGACTGTTTTATTTTTAAACATATTCACACAAATAGCATTAACACAATCAACTGATAGTTTGTTCCATTGATGTATCGCCCTTTGTGGGAATGAGTACATTGTCATGTCCCATATACACAGTTCTGTAAGTAATGCTGCTTTGCTATGCAGTAAAGAAAACATTTTAATCATTGCCAAATGCTATGACTGGAAACAACGATTCATCAGATGGTTCCAAACAAACTTAGCAATGCTGCATCGGCTTCGGTCACCGTCGGTGAAATCAGCTATTTTAAAAATTACGAATAGTTGTACTCATTTGAAAATCCGACGGAATTGTTTAATAATGATTAAGAAATAATTACACGATTAAGACAACACTGCCTTGTGAAGTGACAGTTTATTTACTCAACCAATATCATATTGTCAAATAATTACTTACTAGCACATAGCTAACACGTATAATATAATATACCGAATAAAATGCAAGTTACTATAATAATTATTATAAACATTTCAAAACCATTTGAAAAGAGTCCTTGTCTCACCAAAATGTATCTCTGATCAATTTCAACAAATTATATAACAATATATTGTATAATAATTCGTAGCGGTAGCAATATACGATATTAAGGCAAACACCATAATGAGACAATCATGCATGTTTAAGCAATTTAATTGCAACATATTAGTAATATAGTAATATAATGAATTCCCTATTATTGCGTTGTTGTTCTCTTGCAAAGTATAAACACAGTATTCTCTCATAATAGTCTTGGATTAATTAATGCAGTAAAGTCAACAAATAATTGATGAATTTTGGAAGTTTATGAACATAGAATTGTAACATGACAGTGGCATCTGCTTTTAGACGAAATTCACCGCCTACAAGACGCCACAGAGAAGGAAGAGAATCATAGAAAGGACGCTCTTGGTACTAGCTGCTTTATATTAATATTCACCACTAAGTTTCAATTATTAAGAGTTTTCCCCTGATTACCAGTGACTGGTCATACCATATTCTTATTAGTTGTATTTGATGTCTGATTAGTGTCTGTGTTATTTATTTTAAATGGTTAATTAACTATTAGATAATTAGCACACATTGCTTAATATATTCTTGACTTGGAAATCTACTGCAGCGACACTCACAATGTGCCAACCACATCTTGTTTAACCACAATTCGCATATGTTCAACGAATATAGCCAGAACACAACAGGACACTGTTGTATAATGCAAACATTTAAACGCAATCCAGGTTGAAATCGTGTCAGGTGAAATGCCCAGAAATATTAAATCACAATTATACATGTCATTTTGTGAACTGGTATGTACCACCTGGTATGTTGCGTTGTTATTTGCTATAAATCCCTTGACACATGCTATTTTAAGGCATACGTAAATTAATTACATATATACTTTGCATGCATAGTTACTATATAGCATGTATAATTGTAAAACTTCGAATTGTTGAAATGAAGGGAAAACATCATACTCAATTAAATTTATATTATATAATTATCCTTTTGATCTATGTGGTATTGTTTATAAATCCCAGGACACATATTATGATATAAATTTAGAGTGATGCATCATATATTGTGTCTGAATAACGTAAGTAATATACTGGCATAAAAATTACATTTTACTTGCACACGTTTCACCTGAAGAAGCATTGTATTACCATCATATTCGAGCGAGTATATGTGTTTGCTAATCATCCAGTCTCTGGATACATTTAATTAAAATTCTTTCAAAATACACTTTATTTGAAATATATTTTGTATTATTTTGATTCAAAATACTTTTTTTAGAATAATTCTTGATATTTTAATCGTCCCTGTTGTTGCCATTAAACAACTTTTTCCATTGAACAGTTCAGTGTCGTGTTGGAACAGACGCGTCAATTGGATGAACGATGTATACTGTTCGTGGGAAAAAATATATATTTATTAAAATACGCTTATCTTGAGAAGGTTTTACAAGATTTGACAATATTGGTATCGAAAACTGCACGTTCCAGATGGCAAGTGTCAAGAAAGCCATTGGCTTACCGAGATTCCAACAATTTTGTCATTAATGTATAGCCCGTCCTTTTCAGTCAATTTTATTTTTAAACATATTCTCAGTACTAGCATTAACACAATCAACTGAAAGTTTGTTCCACTCATTTATCACCCTCTGTGAGAATCAATAATTTATTATGCTCAATATATTATGTTCTTTAATTGATGCTGTTTTGTTATGCAACCAATCTTAGCAATGCCGAATCGATTACCGTCACAGTCGGTGGCATCAGCTATTTTCAAAATTGCGATCAGTTGTTCTCATCCGACGGAATTGTTGTTTGAATTAATACAAAATACGTATACGATTGAGACAAGCACTGCCTTGTAAATAAACAATTTATTTACTCAACCAATATCATCTTGTCAAATATTTACTTACTGACAGATAGCTAACCTACACAAAATATTATAAACCGAATAACATGCAAGTTATTGTAATAATCAATATAAATATCTGCAAAACAGTTGAAAAGATTCCTTGTCTCACCAAAATGTATCACTGATAAGTTTCAACACACTGAACAATATATTACGATGATCAGAACCGGTAACAAACTAAGATATTAAGGCAAATACCTTAATGGGACAAACATACAAGTTTATGCAATTTAATTACAAAACATTAGTAATATATTAATACAATGAATTCCATATCATTGTGTTATTGTTCTTTTGCAAAGTACAAATGCAGTGTTCTCTTAATAGCCTGGGGTTAATTAATGTAGTAAGTAACAAATAATTGATGATGAACATGGACCGTGACATAACAGTGACTTCTTTTTTAGACGAAATTCGCCACCTTCAAGACGCGGTAGAAACTCAAAGAAAGGCCGCTGGCGGTATTTGTGAAATTATATTCATATTCATCAAATTATTTAGTTTTTCCCCTGATAAACAATGTCTGGCCTTACCATATTCCCTTTAGTTACAATTGATATCTGGCAAGTATTTTTGCTATTTATTTAAAAAAGTTAATTAACTGTTAGATGATTAATTCACATTGCTAAATACAGTATTGTCTTGGAAATTTACTGCAGCGTCACTCACAATCTGCCATCCATATTTTGTTTAACCACAATTGATATATATATATATATATATCCAGCGAATAATGCCAGAAAATAAAATAAAATTATTGTATAATTGAAACAGTTAAACTTAATCCAGTTTGAAATTGTGTCAGGTGAAATGCCCCCAAAATATTAAATCATTATAACTATACATTTCATCTGATGAACTGGTATGTACCACCTTGTGCATTGCGTTGTTATTTGATATAAATCCTTTGACACATGCTTGTGTATGTCTTACAAAAAAGTAATGACCTTGATATATATATATATATATATATATATATATATATATATATATATATATATATATATATATATATATATATATATATATATATATATATATATATATATATATATATATATATATATATATATATATATATATATATATATATATATATATATATATATATATATATATATATATATATATATATATATATATACAGCTCCAACACCGCGACACTGAATAATCGCCATGCCACTGGTCACTTACCACAAAACCACTCTGACCCACACAGTGCTCCATACCCAAAAATGCGATGGAAGAGGACGGGACCACTGTTTTACTAGGGACCACAATTTATTTGCAAAGAACAGCAAAAGCCACGAGATCGTGATTGCCTTTCTCAACTGAGTGTGCCAACAACAGGAAATCATCAATGACATGCACCATTCTCGTCACGCCTAATTTCACCTTCGCAGCCCACTCCAACGCGGTACTGAAACATTCAAAGATCGCACAACTGCTCGAACATCCCCTATTAAGGAGAGCATCCATACAAACTTCCCTTTCCACTGAAATCCCAACAAAGGCCTGTCTGCTGGAGAGACTGGAATAACACGGAATGCTGATTCCACATCCACCTTAGCCATGTAAACAGGCTTCGGTGAATGCCTTATAAAATTAATAGCAACCTGACATATACATATGGAATGCTGGCATCCACAACTGAAAATGCAGGGTCTCACTTGGCTTGGCCTTCTCTGTGGACACGCAGAAATTGGGGCTAGTGGTATCGCTCTGTATAGACAAGGCACAATCATGCTGCTGGAGTTGGTCTCGCTTAATAAGGAGGGACGGGTCAATGAACTCACCAGCCCAAATCTTTACCCGAAGCAGTACCAATTTCTGCATGATCCTTGGCAGAGACCCTAAAACTTCATTACCTGTAACATTCAAACAGTCGGCATTAGGCCAAGGGGCTGCAGTGTCATTAGCACCAAAACCAAACGACATTGGCTGCACAGTAGCAGGATGATCTATCACGGCTGGTTGCACCGGGAAAGCGTGCACCCATTCCGGAGCACCGGGACCCTGGCCGTCTGTCCCCTGTTCTTACCCAGCCCAGAGCAGCGGGCGCGGACCCCGCAGCTGGCGCTGTATGTAAAGCTAGCACCATGGCGTGAATCTCCTGCATCATCATATCAGAAGATGTCACGCGACGATCCATCTCGCGATGCCACTGGCTCCGTGGCAAGGCTGGCTCCTGAGCATCTGTCACCACCGCCTGAAGATTAGGAGCATCCTCGAGATGGTCTTGAATCGCATATTTAAGTGGCGGAGCTCCAGCCTGGGTGACGTATTCAGCAGTGCAGGACTCCACGACCTCGCGTAGCTTTAGCAGGAGGCATTCTGCAACAATAATACAACAACAAGACCAACTATGATAAACATTATCTCCAAATGTGTGAACCTGCCTGAGAACACTCCCATGACAGTGAACTAGCACTATAGTGTGACAATGCAAATTACGTAACATGGATTAATCAGCGACGAAACACTAAATCGTGATGGTACACGACAATAAAATCCCATGTCAATGATATAAGTGCTACGATGTGACAATGCACACTACGTACCACGGATAAAAGCAGTGACGGAAC
This sequence comes from Lamellibrachia satsuma, assembly GCA_033239005.1. Classification (NCBI taxonomy): domain Eukaryota; kingdom Metazoa; phylum Annelida; class Polychaeta; order Sabellida; family Siboglinidae; genus Lamellibrachia; species Lamellibrachia satsuma. The sequence continues at coordinate 1,597,947 of BSQZ01000097.1, read as the reverse complement.
TAAATCGTGTCGATGCATGACAATAAATCCCATGACAGTGAGCTAAGCACTATAGTATGACAATGCACACTATGTAACATGGATACAAACAGTGACGAAGCAATAAATCGTGAAGACGCACGACTGTGAATCTCACAAATGTGATCTAAGCACTATAATGTGACAACGCACACTACGTAATATGGATCAACACAGTGGCGACCACTAAATCGTGACGATGCACAACAATAACTCCCATGAAAGTGATTTAAGCACTATAATGTGACAATGAACACTATGTTACATGGGTAGAAACAGTGTCGAAGCGCAACAATATGATGATACACGACAGTAAATCCCACGACAGTAAGCAAGCACTATAGTGAGACATTGCACACTACGTAACACGGATAAAAACAGTGACGAAGCATTAAATCGTGAGTATGCACGACAATAAATCCCAAGAAAGTGATTTAAACACAACAGTTTGAAAACGAACACTACGTAACATGGATAAAACCATTAACGAAGCACTAAATCGTGACGATGCACGACAATAAACCCCATGACAGTGACAAGCACTATAGTGTGGCAATAGATAAAAACATGGATAAAAACAGTGACGAAACATTAAATCGTGAAGATGCACAACAATAAATCCCATGACAGTGATCTCAGCACTATATTGTGAATAAGCACACTACGTAACATGAATGAAAACATTAACGAAACACTAAGTCGTGAAGATGTACAACAATAAATCCAATGACAGTGAGCATGCACTATAGTGTGACAATGCACACGACGTAACATGGATCAAAACAGTGAAGAAGTATTAAGTCGTGCGGATGCACGACAATAAATGCCATATTTGTACGCTATAACAAGCGACGGTGCATTTAACATTTTATAACTCCTAAAATATTGAACTGTGCAAGTTCCAATGGTTATTGCCAAATAGGTATGCTTCAACATAAAAAAAATCAATGAAATCTGAGGTTACATGATTTTTGCTAGGTCATGTCAAAGGTCAAATATTAAAAACATGTTTTTCACATTTTTGTATTTAATTATTTACACAGATATACATTTATCAGAGCTTTAACATGATCCCAACATCACATCTGTAGGTTACACAGGAGAGGAGTTATAACACCTGGAAGGTCATGAGGTAATCAAGGTCGAATCAAACTTTGATGACCTCGGTCTCTTGAGTGGAAAGTCAGATCGAACTGAAATCAAGAATTCAATCAAGAATTTACATGAACGTCTTCGATTTTGATGGAACTTAGTGTTTTGCTTGATGTTCATGAATACAAGTCACCACTCTGTTTATGTTCATGAATCCAAGTCACCAACCAAATTTATATATAGTGTCACTGCTTGATATGTGCGTTTAATAAAATTTTACCTGGTGGTCCGTAGACCCCTAAGGTCCATGGAAGGGCTTGGTAAAAAAAATATTTCGTCCAGTTCCTTCCTGTTTATGTGCATTTTTCTAGGTGAGGGTTCATAGCTTTCTTTAGATTCTCAAAGGCGTCCGTGGCCCAATAAATTATAAGAAACACTGCTTTACTGCATCAATAATGAAGATATGTGTTACATGTTAGTCATAGTAAACAGTAAGCCTTTTCCATAATCTTGCATATTTATATCTTTAGTAGTGTCAACTTGCCATAATGACTTCAAAATGGAACACTTTATTTGTTAGTGTTGCCATGTCTCGATATCAGGGATGCATGCAACTGGTTGTACAATTTCTATTATGTACGCGGTCATTTAGTGATTAATTAATCACACAGGAAACAAACTTTTGTAATCTTTATGATTTTCAGGATGTGTATAATTGGTTTCTATACTTTGAACTTAACGTAAACAACAAGTCGTTTTTCGTAAGCAAACATTTAAATGTCCAAACACAAATTACGAGCTATCTCGCCACCATTCAAGTACAAATATCTTCATTATGAACTGTAGTATCAAAGTTTTAATAAAGATCTCCAAACCTCTACACCATGTACTTGAATTTGTAGCAATTTGCTAATATGCCTAATATCGCCCGGCACCCATTCGGTAGCTGTTAGAACAACATAGTTTCGATGTTTTGATGTGACACGCGTATAATGTGGTCGTGGCGACAGTTCCATTGTTGAGTACTATCACTACAGTGACCAAGAAAATAATATTAGTTCAAGCGCAATGACAACTGTGCTTGTTGTGTTGACACTAGTTTGATTATATTTGTGATTCCTCATTGATTAGCTTTTCTGCACCATCTAATAACAATTCAAGAGTTCCTGTTACAAGGTGCTTCGAAGTTATATAATATTGCCTGGTTGGACCAGAATTTTTCCTGGAGGTTTTTAAATGAATTTATGGATTGTGCCTGTACGACCATTTCAGGTATGGTATTCCAAGACTGCGTCAATGTGAGAGGGAAAGCATTAAACAATATTTATACTTGATCTTTGGCTAAACAATTTTAGCGTACGACCTCTAATAAGGTTATATTTATTGTCCTTAGAGACGCTTCGTCCAATTTTAAAAGTTCAGGTGAGGATTCAATAATTTAATCATATATCCTCTTAAATGTCTATATGCTAATGAGTGTAGTTTCAGTAAGCTTAGTCTTTCTACAGTCATAAGTTAGTCATTCCTGGTAATTCTTTGGTTGCTCTTCTTTGGACGTTTTCTGTTACAATATTGTTTTTTTTTCTTATAATTGCACCATACTGCTATGGCATGTCAATATGCGTCCTTACCATTGTTTTATATAGTGGAACAAACGTATCTTTGTCTAGAAATTGGAAGTTTTGCTAATTATTGTTGTCATCTGTGTTGCTTTGTTTACAACTTGATTGTGATCAACTGTGATCACCAAAGGAAAGCTTTGTGTCTACAGTAACCCCTACAGCTTTTCGCTTTTCAATTATGTCAAGCGGATGCTTGGTGTTGTTTAGTGTCATAGAATATTCGATTTTTCCAACATTATGGTTACCAGTAGTCATATGTTTGCATTTGTCAGTCTGACATTTTAATAACCACTTGTCACTCCATTGCTCTAAAATATTTAAGTCATGTTGTAAGATGTCCTAGTAATTTTTATATGCATTAGTTCTATATATCTTGATGTCGTCTGCAAGTACAAATGTATCAGACTTTTATAGTTCAGGTAAGTTATTTATATATATAACACAAATAGCAGTGGTCTTAAAATTGAACCCTGAGGTAACCAAGAATTCACTTTGTGCCATTTCGATTATTTTCCATTCACACCTTTTGTTTTCTATCTGTGAGAAAAGCTTCTATCCAATTTATTATTTCCTTCCGTGTGTTGAAGTTATCCAAATTACTTATTAACCTCTTATGTGGTATATTTAATATTAGTAACATCACTAAAGTACAAGTATAGAGATTTTTGTTATCTAACATCCAACCTCATGGTAATAACATTGTGTCAACATATTATAAATTATAATAAATACAAGTATTCTTATTATCCACATGAACACTAGTGGGGCGTGGTGGTGTTGTGGAGAGAACACTAGTGGGGCGTGGTGGTGTTGTGGATAGAACACTAGTGGGGCGCGGTGGTGTTGTGGATAGAACACTAGTGGAGTGTGGTGGTGTTGTGGATATAATTCTAGTGGGGTGTGATGTTGTTGTGGACAGAACACTGGTTCAAGTTGATTTAAATTACTATCACAAGACAATAAGTTTGTGTCATCAGCAAATGAAATTAACTTAAATAACACTGAAAAACTACAAAGGTCAGTCATGTAGATGATAAATAGCTTTGGTCCTAAAATACTTCCGTTTGAAATGATACATTGCAAATGTGACTAAATTGTTTTACAGTTTGAGAAATAATGTTAATGTCACTACAATCTGTTGAATTTTGTTTTTAATGTTCAACAGTTCATTTAATTCCTCGATCCTCAACATGACTTAGAAACACATTAAATTATAATCCTTTTCCCAAGTAGTCATAAACAGATACATCCTTATCAGGTAACGAAATATGTTTAGCTAGATTAAATCCATTTGCTATCTCTTTCTTGTTTGAAATTGGTTTGTTATTCTTCATAAAACAATTTGAATATGTTGGGGTATTGGATTGTTACTTGATCAAACCTTATCTGTTTAGTATCATCACTAAGCTGTTTGAAACTAATAATTCAGCAAATGCAAGCATTATTTTGTAGAATATTTCAGTATATTTTGCATATTCAGCCATAATTTCCCTCAACTATTCAGGAAAATGCACACAATGGTCAAGTCATTGGACGCAGTGCATAATATTTATGGCAATATTCTGCTGACAACGGCATACATAATAATGTATTTCATCATTATCATGACAATAATAATAGAGTCATACAGATGCATAACAAACCTTTTAACAATTGGCACACTACTTTACTCAGAAACTAATTATTACTGAGACAGCACTTCAACATTAAATATACAGAGATAATACAGAGGTATATTGTTTTAAGATGTTTTCTTAAATTTACATATTATTTTAGTATAAGAATATGTATCCCTCCTACCACGTGATCTAATATTATATTTAACAACAAGCGTTGGTCCAGAGTTATGCTTTTGAAAGGTTACAAAAACGACAGTTGTTTAGATTTCTTGCCATATAAATTAAACAAATGTTATTTATTACATTCTGCAACACGTATTATTGCGTAGATAACAGCCATCTGTTACTATTATTGATATAGCCATATTGTTTGGTTTGTCAACATTACTATGATACTTAATGTACTATGCTAACTAGTTGAGTTGAGTTAACCTTGGATTATTTTCGAATAAGTTAAGTTAACTTGTATTTTGAAAGTTAACTAGTGAATTTAAGTAATTTAACCCATACATGTGGGTGACATTGATCAGTTAAAATAAATTAGATGAAAATTTATGTTAACGTCACTACAAATTAACTTAAGTTAGGTAAACCTTCAAAAGTTAACTAATTGAGTTACCGTTAACTTTGCTTGACTTTTGGAAGTTAATGACTTAACTAAGTTAATCGCACCATGCCATCTATGAAATTTAAGTATATTGACCAGTTATTGTTTGCCACTAGCAATACGTGCTGTAATCCATCTACCATTTGTGCTTCAGAACCGCACGTTATCTGATGCCGTCATTCATTGTCTAATAGTGTCTCACTTTTGTACACCACACATATTGTAGTTTGCATTTGTTATTAATATATTGATACTGGAAACATTGTTGTCAGGTGTGCTGTTGTTGCAAGGATTCCAGTATGGCAGTTTTTACTTGTATTACAAATTATTGTTGTATGTTTTATCACTGCACATATTTTGTTTCTATATGTTTTGTCACAAGTGCGAAGAGTAAACACTGGATATATACATTCACTACGCGTTGCAGATAAGAACAATAAGACACCTGCTGACGTTGGAAGATTATTATCATTGTTCAGATGTTTTTACGTTGTTGTGTCATGTAGATTATCATTTGAGAGGGGGACATCTTCTTGCATATATGACCACCTATCAACCAACCAGCAGTTGCTTTGAGAATGTCCATTCATTAACTCATCTTCATTTTCCAGAGAACAGCAGCATCAGTGACAAAACTGTCAGATCCAGCAGCAGACCCACATAGAGATCTTTGCAGCAGGAAGCATTCTACATCGAAGCAAGGGTTGTTATGTCAGAGACATGTCGGACACTGTACCAAGGGACGTTTTACATCACAACGGTGATCATTTTAGCGGATTATAGCGGAAGTCGTTGTGCCAGGATCATTGTTCCTGAGATTGTATATTGTACCAAATATCATTGTAGCAGGCATATATAATAATATTATAGAATAGTATATTTAATCAAGAGTAAACGTGTGTGAAAATTTGTTTGCTAGCTTTTATGTGTGTATGCACGTGTGTGTTGGTTTGAATTGTTTTGAATTGCATCAGGCATCTGCTTCTTAAGATGTTGGCTAGTGTAGTAGCCCACATAATTGTTATCCTGGATGAATGTGTACATCAAATCACCTTAGGTCAGATGTACACAGAGTGTTGTGACAAAAGTGGGCCAACACATAAGTATTTGATGAAATTGACATTAGACCGTTGTACGTTGTTACATGTAGTAACTGTGATATAGTCTGGAAGAGAGTAAAACATTGACAGTGCAACAAATGAACAACAACACAGAATGGAACAGTGTAATGTCATGGTGGATGTTACAAGAACACATTAAAACAATAACATATAATGGAACAGTGTAATGTCATTGTAGATGTTACAAGAACCCATTAAAACAACAACACCTGAGGGTGAAATTTGATTATTCAGTTTGTTTACTTTCCTTCTTTTCTGTTGGTTATATAACTGTCATGACAAATGTTCAACACTAGACCACATATGAAGCAATGTATTAACTGTTTGAAGTTTTGACCGTCCAAACCTATACAAATGAATGCAGAAATAAGCAAAAGAAATAAAAGCAAACTTTATTTTAAATCTACGTTTGATCGAATTGATGCAAAGTAAAACCAAAAATGAAAGAACCAATATTCTCACTCCGCTGAAATCATACATGGTTTATAACATTTATGTTCCAGATTTAATAAGCAATAAAACATTTAAATAAACAGATAATTAACTATGCAACGGCGTTTTTAGAACTGGTGTCCAACCTTTACGAACGCGCCGATTTGGTTCAAAGGGCCGTAACTAGAATACAAAATTAAACACCTTGTTAACCCTTTGAAGTTTTGAACGTCAAATATGTAGACATTAATGTGTAAGGGAGAGGGAGAGGTCAACTACTTCAGTGATCATGATAAGCTTATTGCGAGTTCATCAATTGGATTCCTTGTCCTCAGCAACAGCCGTTAAAATAAAGATCCCGTGTCGATTGGATGCCGATATTTTACATTAATGAAACTGACACCATGATATTGTCAAAATAGGACTTCAATGGAGACCATTAATTTTAGCAAAATCCAAAATGGCCGCCATACATGATTATAGCCAAATAAGAAATTGTGTTCTGCTTCCTTATACCACAGCGATTGCCAACAGGGCAATGTGGGAGACAATCGTGAAATACATCACAACGCGTCACGTGACTTCGCACAATCAAAATACCATAGACGTAGACACTTCGTTTTATACCAGGCGCTCGCCGAACACATGGTAGAGGCAGAGGACACAAGTCCGACCGTAGACAATAATGATGCCCCGGACGCTGACCCTGCTGTGGCGGTTAGCACAGCCGGTGGACCACCCCGAGTTCTACTGACTGGCGCGACTGGTTTCATCGGCATACTCAACGAGCCACTGAAGGCGGGCAAGTACCGCGTACGTGCAGCTGTGCATCACATGAGCAAGGTTACTGAAACGTCTGTGTCCAAAGGTCAGGTATCCGGTTGAGGTAGTCAGGGCTGACACGTCGAATGAGCCATGGCCTCATGTCAGACTGTACTCAGATCTTGTACGCAACTCCCCTTACCTGGACAGTGAGCTCTGAAACAAGGCACACGTTGGTGACAGTGACTGACGACTGAAACAAGGCACACGTTGGTCATGACGTAAACAACAATGGCTACTTGAAGAATGGGATTCTAAGATTCATGATCAAAGTAGGATTACAACATTTAAGTTTGTTAAAAAAAATACGAAAACTGTCATAGTGTCATCTATGTCAGAGACATCGACATCGACACCGACATCGACTTACCTCCGCTTGCTGGGGATAATACCAAGGCCGTCATCGACGTTAGCTGATACTAGTTTGCGTGCCTGCCACCACTCATCATCACTGGCATTGGTGACATGTAGAATGTCACTATACTTAAATGCCAGGCCGTGACTGGGCAGACCACTGTCTTTACTCGGGTAATAGTCAAACAACGCCCTGAACAACAGTAGCAATGTGTGAGGAACTTAGTTCTATTTCGACAACACAGTTACATTCAATATGTTCTATCCAGTACATGGGTGCAATACTGATTATCACATTGTGTCCCATACAAATGGAACTGGTTATTTATGTCATGACGAGTTTATCGCATGTGAAATGGGTTTTTAGTTTACAGTAAAATGTTGTTATATTTCCGACAGACTTAACACTAACAGGGAGTGAATTCCACAGAGTAGGTGCAGCAACTGAAAAAGCACTAATGCCAACATTTGTTTTAACACTGGGAACAAAAAGTAGATTATAATTAGATGATCGAAGCTGTCTGAGCTGTCTTGCAGGAGTGAGCAGTGGATATAAATATGCTGGTTGGTTGAATCAAAGTGCTCGATAGGTAATTGTACAGATCTTAAAAATAATGCGATATCGGACAGGAAGCCAATGCAATGATTTAAGATGTGGTAATGACTGAGCGAATCGAGGAGACCAGTGAAACTAGTGCCAAACAATGTTGCACACGTTGAATTTTCAAGGTTCCTTGACAGCAAATATATATTACGGTCTACTGCTAATAAGAGTATTTGCAATAGTTTTGGCGACAGCAAAATACATTTAGCCAAAGACAACGAAGGTCACGAATGTGATAAAAGCAGCAACGACAAGTTTGTGAAATATGCAGACTAAAATTTGAATTATTATCAAAGGTGACTCCTAAATTCCGTGCTGAAACAATGTAAATGTAATGTAAAATGTAAAATGCAATGTAAAATTTTGGCTCAGCATAGATGTCGGGAAAAAAGTTTACCATGCTGCTTTTGTTTACTATTAATAAGAAACTGTTTTATTTGCATTCAATAATTTTGCAGATCTTAACAGTACAGGCATATGTAGTGTAGCACAAATATGACACCTGTGACAGATGTCATGACAGTGTACCTGACATAGAGTGTCCTCTTCTGTGTCGTCTTCAGGCTCCCCGTACTTGTGTTCATCGTTTGTTCCCGCAGGTCCTGAATCTTTGGCTCAAACTTGTTGTACTCTGAAACACAGCAGGTTAAAGGTCACACATGGTTATAGGGAAACACTTGGTCAAAGGTCACAAAGAAATGCAATATAATATTAATAAAAAACTTCTATTGCGCCAACATCCTCAGGAACCTGAACTCAGACGCGCATCAAAATGAAAAGGTTAGGCAATCTCGAAAACGGAAGACAATGGTTAAATTTGTCAACAGATGGAGGAATACGCTGGGGAGCTATGGAGGGAAAGGGCAGTTATAATGTCAAGTCTTCGGATGACATTGACATTGTACTGTTTCCTGCTGACCCAACACTACGATGGAGTGAATTCCAAAGAGTTGGCATGGCAACCGAGAAAACCCCAGTTTCTATGTTTATTTCATCTGAGATATTACCGGGAAATCAGAAATTCCACGATATTACTGAATAACTCCATTCCATCCTCGCTAGCCAGGGGTGGTAGTATTACTGCACTAACCCGGCAGATCAACCTGTCGAAACGTGGATTTGTCAGTTTATCCCACGTCATGTGTGGATGTAAGCTGACTCATTTGAACTTCGTTCCACTTCCTGTCTTGGTCAATGTGTTTCAGACGTGTCTGTGCCCAAAACTCCAAATAGTGTTTCCAGGAAATGCCTATCATTACCCACCTGACCAGTGACGACGGGTCCACTACCTTGAATACGAGCCCAGAAAATAACAGCAAGCAATCTGATTGGGTAACACAACAACTGAAAAATCAGCGTTTCAACAGGTTGATCCGCCAGGGGTACCGATGTAGTCAGAAGCCCCTGGTGACGGGGACGAAGAACTTTGGTATGACAGTAGTGTACATACGATATGGCTGGTACTGGGCGACAATGTCCACCTCCCTTCAGGGCGGCCGCAACCTCCTCATGGGTTGAATTCTGCAGGTCTATGTTATTTACCTGAAAACAAACAATGATAAAAATAAATCATGCTCGCTAAAGTAAAAGTTGGCAACCAGCTATAATTAAAACAGATTAGCTAAGTGGGTCTAGCTTACAAACACCAAACTAAATATCAACCCAAAGCAGACTAACAGAAACCAACAAATGTAACACAAGGTAGTGGGTGAAAGGAGATCGTCGTGTATTTTATTATGTACTATCAATTAGTATTAGTATAAAACCACACATAAAAATACTCCATAATGCTATGTTAAGTCAACAAAATAAAAAGTACAATTTCGATATGATGGCAGAACATGAATAGTAAGTACAGGTGGTCGCTTAATGCAGGTGGTCGCTTAATGTAGGTGGTCGCTTAAATGCAAGTCATTTAACATGACACTTTTGTGAAAAGAGGAGTTGACTGTGGTCGTTAATGACAGGTGGTCACTTAATGCAGGTGGTCGCTTGAGCAGATTTGACTGTACAGTGGATCATCACTGTTAAGGTCATCCTCGAGACTGGACCAAGGTGACCTGAATAGCAAGACGACTGAATTAGTGGGACTAAATATCCTATACGTTACTGTTATGGAAATAAGTTTGAAGCGACAAGGTGGCTGTATTACGGAGGTGAATGTAAGGCGAGGTTCAACAGTATATTGTTTTGATGAACAAAATAAAGATATTCTGATTTTAGAGTAAACGTGTGTAAAAATGCATATTATGAACATATATAAGTTTTTTGCTAGCTTTTTTATGTGTATACACGTATGTGTAATGGATCAGTGCTGTTGATTTGACCTAGGCCACTTCTGCTTCTTACGATGTTAGTTAGTGTTGTAGCACATGTAATTTTGTTTTATCCTAGATGAATGTGTATATCAAATCATAGTAGATCAGATGTACGCAGAGTGGCGTGACAAGATTGTGCCATTACATAAGTATGTGATGAAATTTACATTAGACCGTTGTACGTTGTTACATGTAGTAACAACGATAGAGTCTGGAAGAGAGTAAAACATTGAGAGTGCAACAAATGAACAACAACACAGAATGGAACAGTGTAATGTCATGGTGTGTGTTACAATAATACATTAAAACACCAACACAGAATGGAACAATGTAATGTCATGGTAGGTGTTACAAGAACACATTAAAACACCAACACAGAATGGAACAGTGTAATGTCATGGTGGGTGTTACAAGAACGTATTAAAACACTAACACCTGAGTGAGAAATGTTATGCTTCAATTTCTTTACTTTCCTACGTGTCGTGGGTGTTGTTTATATAACTGTCATGTAAACACTAGACCACATCTGAAGCTATATAATAACTGTTTGAAAGTCCAAACATGTACAAATGAATGCATACGTAAGACAAATAAACAATAGCAACCTTTATTATAAAGTTGCGTTTTGTCGAATTGGTGCAAAGTAAACTAAAAGTGAAAGAACCAGTATCCTCAGTCCGCCGCGGAAATAATGCATGATTTACAACATCTATTTTCCAGATTTAATAAGTATAAAACATTTAAATAAACAGATAATTAACTAAGCAATGACGTTTTTAGAGCTAGTGACCTGTCGTTACGTACGTGACGGTTTGGTTCAAAGGGCCGTAACTAGATCAAAAAGTAAACAATTTGTTAACCATTTGAAGTTTTGAACAACAAACATGTATACATGAATATAGATAAATACGTGACGATTTCGTTCAAAGGGAGATGTCAACTACTTCAGTGATCATGATACGCTTATTGTGAGTACATCAATTGGATTCCTTACCCCTGGCAATACCCGTTAAAATTGGATTCCTTACCCCTGGCAATACCCGTTAAAATTGGATTCCTTACCCCTGGCAATACCCGTTAAAATTGGAGTCCTTACCCCTGGCAATACCCGTTAAAATTGGATTCCTTACCCCTGGCAATACCCGTTAAAATCGGATTCCTTACCCCTGGCAATACCCGTTAAAATAAAGTGTCGTTTACATGTCGAGATATTATCAAAAACAAGACTTCAATGGACAAAATTAATTTTAACAAATTCCACAATGGCCGCCATACATGCTGATTGGCAAATAAAAATGGTCTTCTGCTTATTTATACCAATGCGATTACCAGCAGCGCAATGTGGGAAATAATCGCGAAATACGCCATAAAGCGTCACACGCAATATTACTGGTATTCCAGTATATCGCAATATTTTTTTCCTGCGCGATACCTATCGTGATTCGCCTTCGACGCACTGGTATACACTATATATATTTTAGTTGTACATTTGCAAATTGTCAACAGTGAGCATAATGAGTAATTACGAGCTATGACTGAACCAGATCCACTCAATAATCTTCATTATGCGTTCATGGTTCAAGATTTGAGTAATTTATTCTCAGAGTTTAAGTTCATGTATATTGGACAGGATGCCTTTATGTGTTTAATTATTTACTTAATGCAATGCATAAAATTATACAGTTTGTCGCAGTTTTTTGATCGTGTGAGTTGTATAGAATCAGCTTGTTTACTTACGCCACCTAGGGATGGGACTTAGCAATTGAGAGTCGTGCGAGTGGCGCCGTATAGCGACCAATGGCAAATCACGATTTCGTATTAACGGATTAACAGATAAACGAAATGTTGTCATATTTTTTGGTATCACTGGAAAACTCGTTGTTTACTGATATTTTCTATCCTTGTACTAGCATATAATTATGGTGGAGAACAAATATCTTGAGATATAGTAGCAGTTGTTGATTTATGTCGGTGACAACATAATGGTGAAGTAAATGTGTTTACGTTCGCACTTTCGACGAATGAGTTGAGATAAAGGAAATGTTCAGTGTTTTTTCTGTTAAAAATCTTGTATGAGATGCACTTTGGTGTACACCAACATTATGTTTGTATTGTCTAGATTCTTTTAATATAGATTTTGTGTAGGATATTATTTGAATGTATGATACTTGGGTGTTTTGGAGCAACTATTACGTAACATTTCATAAGTCAACATGCAAGTTGTACAGGCAACCAAACATTTCCGTGGTCTATGTGAGTTATGTATACACTAAAATGATTGGTTGATTTCTAATGAGACGACAACTGTTTTTGGTGAAGAAGTACGAAACAGCTGACGCCGGATGTTTTGGTCAGACGATTGAGATTCAACAAAATCGCCATCCAAGGCAAAGACCCAGATGACAAGTGGACAAGGCAGCCATAGGCTTATCGAGAGTCCAACATTTAAAAAAATCAGACATCTGAGACGTTTGATTATTCACGACATATGAATCGATATAATTAAATTCATTGTCTCCGAGACATGGAAATGTGATGCAATATTCGTTTGAACAGAATAATACTATATTCACCGAGTAAGATAATGTGATTAAACCCATGTTATGCATAGGTGAACATTAATACACCGATTTCCTCTTGCTACTTTGAGAACTATTCGTTGAGTGGACTTGGCGACAATTATCGACAACAAGATGCACTGACGCTTCCATGTGATTCCTCCATCGACACTTCACGCTGTACTCTTCATTGCATTCGCCGGGGCACGCTGGACTGCCCTCGCCGGGGCACGCTTGATTGCATTCGTTGTGATTAGCTTGACACCACCCTCGCTGGAACTGTCTATGCTAGAAGCGACGCCAGCAAGTTCATAAGATACTGAGTTATTATGTAAACTGTGATTTGATAGTGATGAATATTATTGGATGTTGTTAGGTTGTAATTCTATTCAGCATACTTGATTTGTGATTATTTACTATACTATTAATTTAGTTATTAAACGGGAAATCTCTTACATATACCCGTGTTGTTGATTTATTTGTAGTTGTACGAACATACACACATTGAACCATGACCAGCCAAACCATAAATATGAGACACAGTCGTTGTATTGTCCATATTTACAACTCCGGTTAACTATGTTTAATATCACCAAAAATTACTTCTACATATTAAAACAATTGTTTAGTTATTATGCTACTTCAGTCAGCTCGCAGCAGGAACATGGCTGTGCAGTTTATGCTTTGTGTCTGCCACATGTGATATTTTCAAGCGACTAGCAACAACCTTGCGGATAAGCAGCACAATTCACGAATAATAAATGGAAAATGATTAACAAATGTCTTCGCGTTTTGTTTTGTCCGTTGAACATCAAATGAAGGAGATCTCCGGGGCGGAGATTTTGTGGCTATGTCAAAATGACGGAGACTGCGTACGAATGACGGACAGTTGACATGTATAATACGGTCATTTGTATTGCGAGATAGGGAAGGGTGGGGCAAGGAGCCCCCCTTAAGGGAAAATGGGCGTAGTTATTCATACTCTTAACATTTTGACGTCCTTGTGCTGTCATACGATTGCCGTGTGGTTATGCTACGTATTACCAAAACATTAGTGACATTTGACAACACTAACTTTTTATAATCATTAATTAATTATATTTTCCAAATGGGGCGTCTTACCCCAGGCCTGGGGCAAGAAGCCCCTTCTATGGGGCATGAAGCCCCCCGGGGGGCTTCATGCCCCATATAAGGTCCCATTGTATAAAATACGAATATTGAAATGAAACAAACTCACGAGAAACGTGAAAATGGAGTGTATGGTGACATAACTTTACAAGAATTCAAGTTATGTAACTGAATGCAACTGGCACCATCGTTCAGTCACTACCGGACTCGCAGTTTGGACATATGAAACATCGCAGTCCTGGCGTGCAATCTTTGTGTGCCCATTTCTGGCATAACTGACACTGCAACCACACCTCCCGAGATCTGCTGTTCACGAACGGCTCGCCGCAAATGACACACGGCCAATCTTCCTCCTCACTGCTGGTGCTGACTCGTCTTCTCTTTGGTTCCTTCACTGCGTCCTTGTTTTTGTTGTTTGTCCCTCGTGACTTCCCCTTTGGCTTCGCCTTCCCCTTAGCTGACTCTTGATCAACAAGTTTGCGCTTGTAAGGAGACGAAGTCAGTACCGCGGCTGATTCGGCAACACGTGACCTCGGGCGTGGAAGGGAAACTTTTGGCCTTGGCGACAGTTCCTCTATGAGGTCACTGACCAACTCGTGTGTCAGTGGCAAGGCTGTTGACGATGCGGCGGTCGGCGGCAAGGCTGTTGATGATCCAACAGTCGGTGGCAATGCTGTGGATGATCCGGCTGTTGGCGGCAAGGCTGTTGATGATCCAGCAGTCGGCGGCAAGGCTGTGGATGATCCGGCGGTTGGCGGCAAGGCTGTTGATGATCCAGCAGTTGGTGGCAAGGCTGTGGATGATCCGGCGGTTGGCGGCAAGGCTGTCGATGATCCAGCGATCGGCGGCAACGCTATTGATGATCCAGCAGTCGGCAGCAAGGCTGTGGATGATCCGGCGGTTGGCGGCAAAGCTGTCGATGATCCAGCGATCGGCGACAATGCTGGCGATGATCCGGTGGTCGGCGGCAAGGCGTCCTCATCAGTAACCGCAGAGGCAACGTAGTCCTCATCGGTGAAGATGTCTGCGTCATATGGCCAAAGTCCACACGTTCGAAAGCCAGCCACGGCTTTGTCTGGTGTGGCGGATCGCAGGAAGGCCTTTCCGAATATCGCTGCCATGTCGTATGCAGTGATTCTTCTTCCGGGATTGGCAACCATCCAGCTGTCAGCAGCTGCGTTGTACGCACTCTTCAGAGACTTGAAGTACGACCTGTCCAACAGCTGCATCTTATGTGTGCAGTGTGGTGGCAGTGTGATTAAGGTAATCTCACGGCTCCTTGCATACTCTGCTGCAGCCAGAGTCTTGTGACTGTGGTGGCCATCGAGGATTACTATCTGGGGTACGTCAACTAATGTGTTCGTGAAACTGGCAAAATGTTCCAACCACTTCACAAACAGATCAGAGTCCGTCCAGCCGTTGGGACTGCAGTAGCAGATTGATACGGCGCACCTGTCATCAGCGATGCCACCATTCTCTTTCTCGGAAAGATGAACATTGGTGGTAGATATGTGCCGACAGCGTTCATCCCGCAGATGACGGTGACGGTGGCGCCGCGCTTCCCGCTTGTCATTTTCCCCACCTGACGAACTCCTTTGGTGGCAACAATCTTGCCGGGCTTTTGAACATTCGTAACGCCGGTCTCGTCCATGTTCCATATTCTTGCTGATGTATAGATGGACATCTCCAGCTGTGATCTATACAGTTCGAAGAACTGGTATACCTTTGGTCGGTTGAACCCGACAGTCCGCGCAATGTTGGTGCCCTGTGGTCGCCGAATTGCTAGGTCTTCGTGCCGTTTGAAGAAACCGCGCAGCCAGTCGCGTCCCGCCATCTTCGTTTCGGCAGAGAAGTTGTGTTTCAGACCCAACTTCTCCGCCAGATCGTAGGCCAGGCGTCTCATATCTACAGTTGTTAACCCATATAAAAAAAATTCCATATAGGAAATGTGGTCGCGGAGAGTGCGTTCGGCGGTGGTAGGTAGTGCTGGCTTATTCGGCCCAAGCGCAAGGGCGCCGCGAGTACAGACCCTGTTGTCACGGTGTCTTCGCAACGTACGCGTGGGGATGTTATACAGGCGACTGACTGTCTTCAGCGTGCAGCTTTCAGCGTTTCATCACCGTACGCACCCCGTTCCGTTTCATCACCGTACGCACCTCGTTCCGTCTTCCGCTTGTATGTGCGGACCATGTCTGAACAAAATTACGTGTTCATTAAACAAGCAATCTGCATTCTTCATAGAGGTCTGCAAATATTATGTTCGATAAGTTGTGAAAGACATTCCGCACTGACCGTATGATCTGAACCTTAAAAACATTGTCTACATAGTAACTGAGCAATAATGTGCACTACGAATTATCATCCCCGCATTACAAAACAATATACAACGTTTCCATTACCTACTCACAATTATACGTTGACCAAATCACGTGGGGCAAGACGCCCCCCTCTGCGGGGCAAGACGTTCTCGGGGGCGTCTTGCTCCGCACTGTAAGGGGGCTTCTTGCCCCCAGCATGCATTATTTATACAAATGTCAATTCCCGCGCTAATACTCATTATCGCCCGTTTTTGTAAAAATTAATGAAGCTGTATGCACTAATGATGAATATAACAACAACTAGCATAACAACAAGCATAATCTGTATATTTCAGTAAAACATTACAAACACAAAAATATTACATCAAACATGCAGGAAAACTTTAAATGCATATATTTAACTAACCGTGTTTTTTGCCTGCGTGTGCTTTCGGACAGAGTATTCACTAGGTGGCAGCATTGCTTTCATCCAACAGAGACAGGCATCACGCACGAATAATCTTGAAAATACAAGGGGGGCTTCTTACCCCACGGGGGCTCCTTGCCCCATCCTACACTATCGCGATACCAAAAGTTTGGCAGTATCCAACTTTAATGTATTGTGCCCTGCAGGGAACGATAAACACATTGGTAGGCACCAAGGCGGTAAACACTATCATGCGGGTTGTGTTGACCTGCTCACTGGGCGCCGTCATGGGAAACGTCCAACACGGCATACATAGGGAATGACCGGCCAGACGTTACAAATATCCCCGTCAATCTTAAGTGCAAGGTGCAGGTACGTCACGCGTTTTTCGGTTGTGAAAACTAGCAGTTTTGTCCATAAGTCCAATCGGGCTGGTAAGTTTCAAACTCCACCATCCCTGCCGAAATTCTACCCGTCCCGACATTGCGCTGGGAAATGTATCGGTTGGTAAATAAAGCAACGACTGCCAACGAGAACCGCAGTGAGGTCTTTATTAGCGGGGTCAGCAACATTACACCGTAAAAGAATCGTCGTCTATGTTCCAGATATTGTCTCAAGTGGTGTTTTTTTGTGGCTCCGGGAGCGGTCACCGTGTTGATGTAGGCGATGGCTAAGTTTCGGACGTCAACGAGGTTGATGTATTGGACCCATTGATCCTGTGTTCTAGAAGCTGGCGGTGAGGTACGAGAAGTCCGGGGGCCACGGCCGTCGACAACAATGGACCCATCGTGGGGAAAGGGGGGACGGAGGGACAATTCATGTCAATAGGAAATGTGACTTCGTGGATACTGTGTAACTTACAGTATAGTCATTATTATATGCCGCATTGCCGTCACCCGGCCATCAACAGAGTAGTTCAGTTACTATATCAGAATTCAGGATGGGATTTGTTGAAAAACATTTTATGAATGAAAATACAAAAAGTAGTCCAAATTACGATTCCGGAGGATGTAAAAGCCACCGACCACGTGGGCTCGAAACCTGACGGACGCAACCTGTCCGACTGCAACAGCACCGGCCATTGGCTGTCGGACCGGTGTTGGCTTGGAGCGACCCTTTCATCCATATATAGTACAATTTCAAACAATACATAATTATGCTTTCGTAGACAAAGGTTAGATTCACCACTGAGGTGTAAAAACTTATTTGTGTTCAGTGCACTTAACAGAATCGCGGATAACTGAATAGCGGCTTAGTAGAATCAAATACATTGGGTGAGACAGAATCATACCCTATTCCGGCTTAAGTGAATCATCTGCTTAATTGCCATTATCCTACGTCATTCTATTAAGTGAAGTCCACTGTATATTATTATATATTACAGAAAGGGCAATTTATTCAGCACAGCAAGACAAACAATTAAACAGGTAATTGGATGTGAGGCATTTCTGGTATTATTTGATGTAAACATATCACATAAATATTGTGGTGGTAGAATCCCTTCTTTATTCAGACCCTATTCCGACTTAAGCGAGTCATTCGCTTAATAGAATCAAATCGCTCTAGCCCGGAGTCATTCTATTAAGCGAACTCCACTATATATTCTTTTAAACAGAAACGGCAATTTATTCAACACAGCAAGACAAAAAGCTGAACAGGTATAGTTTTGTGATAAAATCATTTTCTCCGTGGCCTTTTAGTGTTACATCTTCATCCTCAATTCGATTTGTTTCGATGGACTCGCTTCAAGACTCATATAAAAAAAACAAGAACCTACCTAATACCAACTACGACATGCTACTACTACGGCTACTACTACTACTACTGCTACTGCTACTGCTACCGCTACCGCTACCGCTACCGCTACCGCTACCGCTACCACTACCACTATCACTACCACTATCACTACCACTACTACTACTACTACTACTACTACTACTACTACTACTACTACTACTACTACTACTATTACTACTACTATTTCGTTTGTACAAATGTGTTATCTAATTTAATAAGTGATGCCAGGGCCAAACAATATGCGGCCAATTTAGTCGAAATTTACCGGTTTTAGATCACGCCATGGACGAAGCTATCCGGGCCTACGACGAGTTGAAGAAGGATAGGGGAGTGAAGAAGAGCCTTCTGACAAGAAGCGTCAACAAACTAAGAACAGTAGTCGAGGAAAACATACCCAGGCTGACACTGTCAATTCTGCTAGACGCATCGGAGAACTTGACGAAATGAACGTTCAAATGGAAACCACACTATTACAGTGGGACGTCGCCTTTGAACAATTCGAACAATACTTAAAGTCTACATCCATTGCCTCACGAACAAAAGTTTGTCAAGCGCAAATTCTCCCACACAAGGTGTTTCGATGTACTCGCCTTCGACACAACGCCCGTTGGCAACATCACCGATTAATCCTGCAGCGGCCAGGTTCACGTCTCAGCCAAGAACGACGTCAACAACACCAAATCCTACACATGGCTTTTTAGGCCATATACTCGGTCAACACGACATTCGACGATTCTCACCGCCCACCTACGTCGATATTCGTGACGTGAACATAGTGTGGCATCAGAGAGTCGATAGCGGAAGTGACACCACCCTCATCAAATCCTCGCTGGCCAAACGACTTGGCCTCGTCGGCACTTTAGAACTGTTCCGCTATTGTGTGGCAGGAGGAGGAAACAAACTCGAAAGATGCACTCGGTACACGCTGCATGTACGACCAATGCATGTCCACAAGAACCATGGGTATGCTCTCGAAGCCATGGGGATCAAACAACCTGCCCATGATGCTGAGTGAGACCGCATTCGACGACTTCCCGTATCTTCGTCCAGCTCGGGGATGTCTACCGCTTGCCGGAGCAGCTATTGATCTTCTTATGGGGTACGACCATGCATACCTCACCACCTCTTTACGCTCCATCTCCGCGCCGACAACTCTGGTCAACATCCTAGTGCAGTCTCGCTTGGGATGGACGATATTTGGCGGAGCAATTCCGTATGCAAGAGCTGTCGTGAGTAAACTCTCGTCAGTTCACCACGTCCAAACACTCGAAGAAGAGAACGATCGCAAGACAGTTTTTTACTCTGATGTCGCAGGAGTAAAACCTAAGAGCGCTTGCGACTGAGATCACCGACGAAGGGAGAATCCGAGTAAGCATGCCGTGGCGTGACGGATACTCAGATGCGCTTCCTTTCAACAAAGAAAAGACACTTTGTCGTTTGTACCAATATGAAAACGCCTTGAAACGCAAAGGACGCCTTGAAGAACAAATAAATACACGATCTCTTGACTCAAGGATTCGTACGTCCACTCACACCTGCAGAAGCAAACGAAGGCCGTGGGTACTATCTCGAACACCATGCTGTCTACCGCGAGGACAAGTCCAGCACGAAAGTCCGCATCGTCTGGAAAGCTGCCGCACAGTTCAGAGGTGTGTCGCTCAATGATGGCTTTCACAAGGTCCCGACCTATTGAACTCGCTCGTCTCCTGTCTCTTTGCTTGGCGTCGCGACCGAGTTGCTGTCGTAGGAGACGTGAAGAAGATGTTTAATCAGATCGAGGTTGCTGTATCCGACCAAATCTTCCATCGCTTTGTGTGGCGCTTTGGAGATGAGAACTCGCCGCCAATCGCATTCCAATGGCTTCGACTGCCGTTGAGTGACCGACCCGCCCCAGACCTGGCCACCAGCTCGGTCAGAATGTTGGCTGAGATCTCGCGCCAATCTAAACTCATAGGAAGCAGCATCGTCGACAACGAGATGTATATGGACTATATCGGCCACTTTACTGCGACCGCAGAGGCTGACGTGAATGCCTCGACGACGACGTGAGAGACGACGTGAATGCCTCGCTAGTACGAGGAAAATTCGAGACCAAAGTATGGAACTCAAACCACCCCGCAGTGGATGGTAACCCAGATGAGACTGTCGTTAACGTCTTGGGACACAGATGGAACAAAGAACAAGACATCTTCGCCCTCAAGTCATGAAATATGCAATTGGAGTTGGGACCAGTGACGAAACGTGCCATCTTGGGACTCGTCGCGAAGATGTGGGACCCTCTGGGCATACTCGCGCCAGCGTCTGTCAACTTCCGAATTGATTTGCAAGATCTTTGGCGCCAAGGCGTTGGACGGGATGAGTCACTCGATGACAACGACAATGACCTATGGCATGCGCACTTAATTAAGATGCAGGAGCTTGTGACGTTTCAGGTTCCTCGTTGTTTGAAGCCGATGGAGGAGCAAGCGGCTATGGTGATATTCTATGGTTACGTTGGACATTCGCTGATGACATAATCGCCGTGAGATTCGTCATGGCGAAGGCCCTCGTGTCACCTCTGAAGAGAAAGTAAATTCCACGACTAGAATTGAGGGCCGCCATCACCATGTCTCGACTCGCCAAGTTCCTCGAGGACTCCCTAAACGGAATCGAGTCCAACCACTTCTGGATCGACTCACATACTGTTCTAACCTGGATTCGCTCTGCCTCAGCAGACTTCAAACCGTTCGTATCTGCCCGCATTCAAGAAATCCAGGACACACATCCACGTTTCATGGACGAGTTTCGATACTTCCTGTCAAGCATGAACACAGCTGATGTACTCAACAAGCCACTGCCAGTACATGAGCTGTCGAGTTGGCATAAAGGTCCTCAGTTCTTGCTTCACCACGAAGACATGTGGCCACAAGACTCATTTGAACACGATTCTCAAGTGGAAGTCGAAATAAGAATTGAAGGTCGTCTTGAGAAGGAAAGAATGCCTCGACGCCGCCGTGTGTATCATGTACGTGCCGCTGATGCAGGGGCCACTGGTATGACAATTGAAGAAAAGTTCGTTACTGACGTCAGTGACTGGGACCGACTTACCCGTCATGTTACCCTCTGGAGACGGATCCTACAACCGAAAACCGATCGTCCCACCACCAGAGCGATTGGCGCAGAGGAGCTGAAGTACGCACAGCTTGCTCTCTTCTTTCTCTGTCAGACTAAGTTCAGAGATGACCTAGACATGTGCCGTTCAACATTTGTCAAACTCGCCCCAGTACGTGATGCCAAAGGAATGATCCACGCTGAGGGATGCCTCGGCAAATTGCCTCTTCAACCTGAGGTACGCCATCCAATCATCCTTCCTGGAAATAACTGACTGGTAGTACTCTACGCTCGACGCGAGCACATACGCTACCTGCACCAAGGTTACAGAGTGGTGCTAGCAAACTTCGCCAAGGAAGGAGTCCACATTTATATCGGCAACGAACTCCTGAAGTCTGTTGCTAGCAAATGTCTTTATTGTCTCACCAGGCGGGAGTCAATACTCCAACAGCACTACGACTGATTCATTTGTTATGATCGTGACTTTCCCGACGACGAGAGTCATCCACTTGGAGCTAACGAGCACATCGTCAACAAAGTCCTTTCTCCTCGCATGGCGCCGATTTGGCACTCGCCGTGGCATTCACCCGGCAAAGGTCTTCAGCGATCGAGGAAAGAACTTCTATGGACCACAGCAGCCACTACGAGATTGGATCGATTCCTGGAGTGTGACGCAAATCTAGGGAGAATTGGCAGCCAACCGAACAGACTTTCTATTTGATTGGGAGTTTAACGTCCCGACAGCGAGCCACATGAACGGTATTGTCTAGTCGCTCATCCGTAGCTACCGCCGAGGACTCGATGCCGCCATCAATTACCTCAACCGACGCTTCACTTTCGAGGAATGGCAGACCTTTCTCTCGAAGGTGATGTATCTCATCAACTCGCGACCGCTGTTCCCCGACGGACCTGACTGCGTCGGATCACCTGCTATCACCGGAAACGACTTGTTGCATTCCTTTGACCAGACGACGGTTCCACAACCTGGTGTAGAGGACCGCCCAAATCCGTGAGACATGGCGAAAGCTCTGCAGCAACGTGTCCACATGTTCTGGAAGACGTTGTTCGAATATATATACGCCACTGCATCTGATCGGTGACTTAGTGTTGTTTCTGCAGTCCGGCCTAAAGGGAGGTGATCAGCTGTTGTATCCCTCCACCCGTTATCACGAGGTGACGAGTCTTTTTTCCAAGAACTGCCTCTCTGTTGCCGCTGGAATTGTGGAAAATGTAACCTGGAATAGAACTTTGCCCCAAATGCCAACTAATAATATACGTTGCCATGAATTATCTCAGTTATACCATGGTACGTAATATTGGGCGATTGAAATGTATGTTGTTTATTAACATAATATCGTTGGAGAGTTCGGATATACCCGGAGAGCCAATTCGGGTTGTCCCCTTTGTCCAGGAGTGCTCTGCACTTCTCTCAGGTACAAACATAAAGGTCGCAGTTATCTATGCACTTCCACAATACTTAGTAACAAAATGAAGACTATTGCATTGACAGCTGTGGAAGGGCGGGAAGGGAATAATAGT
Organism: Lamellibrachia satsuma; assembly: GCA_033239005.1. Lineage (NCBI taxonomy): Eukaryota > Metazoa > Annelida > Polychaeta > Sabellida > Siboglinidae > Lamellibrachia > Lamellibrachia satsuma. The sequence goes on along the minus strand of BSQZ01000097.1, from coordinate 1,574,502 downwards.
ATTACAATTGGTTTCCAAGCAAAGTTAGGACTCAACCATGTAAAATGTGACGTGGAGTGTAACAAATTGCAGAATTGTCTACGGTAAGTTGCACAGTATCCACGAAGTCACATTTCCTATTGAAATGAATTGTCCCTCCCTCCCTCCTTCCCCCACGATGGGTCCACTGTTGTCGACGGCCGTGGCCCCCGGACTCCTCGTATCTCACCGCCAGCTTCTAATAATAATAATAATAATTAACTTCTATGGCGTCTATATCCTCAGGAACAACAAAACAGAATCAGTAAGCATAATCGTGAACAGGGACGTGCAAAAGTCAGTATCAGAACGAGAGACAACCGAACATTTATGGTGGAAATGCAATTTGGAATATATATGTCTAGAAGACAAGATCAATAGGGTCCAATACATCAACCTCGTTGACGTCCGAAACTTAGTCATCGCGTACATCAACGCGGTGACCGCTCCCGGAGCCGCAAAAAATACCACTTGAGACAATATCTGGTACACAAACGACGATTCTTTCAGACTAATTTTCAATGTTTGGCTATGATGTATCGACGAAGAAAGCTACGTATATATATAGGTGGACAGATCGATAGCCAACTTGCCAAAATGCTGCCGATCGTCAACAAGTAGTTGGTGAATGGTGAGACATCCACGTACTTCAGTCGCACTAACGGTGAGCCACTCCGCATTGCAGTTGTTGCGCTTACATGTAGGGACGCTTGTCTAGAATAAGGGCCCACTCAATTTCGCCGTTAATAATATGTAATTTGCACAGTTAATATACTGAACTACGGAACACGTAAATTAAATATGTTGTGTGTAAAAATATATTTAATAACCTTTTTTGATGCTCGAATTCGCATATAAATTTTAACCTACATTGAGCGCCATCTTGCCCCTTTTATTCGCAAGATGGCGACACTTAAAGCGAGTTAAATATGCGAATTCGAGCATCGAAAAGGTGATTAAATGTGTTTTACACACAATATGTTTAATAATTTACATAATCCGTTATTCAGTATACATTGTGCATGGTTACTCTACATATTGTATGTTCTAACGGCGACGTTGAGGTATGCCTGGATGCTTGACAGGTGCTAAAGTACGCGTATTTACCGCCTCACAGTACAAAGAGGCGGCGGTCGACAGGGTTGAAAACTAAATCGTCGATTTAAGATTTAAAACAAACACGCACTAAGCGTTTCACGTGTGTATTCTGCACAGTGGCGATAAGTAGTAGAAGAAATATGCTACAAATGATAGATTAGGAGGTCATTTATCGTGACTAGTGGGCGATATTTTCTTAAATCGACCCGCGCACGACGTCACCTGATGTTACAGTTTTCATCGCAAAACAATTTTTTTTTAGTTAAGCCCGATTATTGTCAACTAGGTTTAGTGGTATACGTATAAAACTTATTGCATTAACGAAATACGTGGTTATTGTGTGTGTTTGTTGCATTTTGGTAATGTTCCAAATATTCTAGACGAGTTAGTGTTCGGTGGCCTGGATCCTCGCCTTTGGTTAGAATGCGAGTCTGTTGCGTAGTTGAAAGGTACAAAATAGGCCGCGGTGGCTGTGTGGTAGAATATCGGACTTTCAATCGAGGGGACCTTCGTTCGAAACCACTTTCTACCGTTCCAAAACTTGGACAATTTCGTTCATCCTACTTTGCCTGTGTTTTTCGGACTTGACTTGATTTACTTAAAAGCATATAGGCCAAAGTGACCCCGCGCTGTCATCCGGGAAGTTGCATCCCTCCGTTATGTTCTATTTATGGCTACCGCTCTGCTGTCATCAGCGGGAGTATAATTCCTGATATGGTCACTCCACCTCTTCAGTGGCTTCCTCTTTTCCGTTGCCCTTTGAAATATTGTTTGTATGCTTGCCTAACGATGTTCTCTTTGCATACGACAAACATGCCGGACAAGCCTCCGCACCATATATTGCTATTGACAGTATAAGGGCTCCATATAATCTAGGTTTCAGTCTTGTTGAAATGCTTCTGTTGGAAACAAATTGCCATGTCTGAATATGTCGAAAGGCAGCCGATGCTAAGGCTATGATTCCACTAACATCTCTCTCTCTGTAAACATCATCTCTCTCTCTCTCTCTCTCTGTAAACAGTACTATGTTCCCAAGAAGCAGAACTATCACGCGATCTCTATTTCTTTGCCTTCCAGAACAACACACTTCTTCGATGAAGTGATGATCTTGCATTGGGAGAAGTTGATTTGCATGCCACATTTTTTATAATACAATCAAAACAATAAAGAAGACTTCTATAGCGCCGAAATCCTCAGAAAAATCGAGCTCAGCAGCGCACCAATGCCAAAGTATTAGGCAAAATGCAAATTCAGTTCCGAATCGTCAACAGTGATAGTGGTGAGCTGAGGAGTTAAGGAGGATAAGCCAGGTTAAAATATGTAAATTTTTTGATGACGCCGAAATGACAGACTGCTTGAAGTTCTTCAGTTGAGAGTTGTAGCTTCTCAAACACGCTGGACATAATTGTGGTGTTATCTGTATATCCGGTGTCAAAGCTGAGGTTGCTATCTAGCTTGGACTTCTTGCATAAGCTCTTCAGGTCTGCCATGACGGATGACAAATTCCAGGAAAAACCTGAACAGGATAGGTGAAAACAAACAGCCTGTCTCACTCATATTTCCACTCTGAACCATTCTGCCAGTTTACCATTGATGACATTCAACATTATCATACATAGCTTCAATCAGTGATGTAATATTGGAATCCACCACAATATACATCAATATCTTCAACAATGCCCCTCTCCATATAGTATCAAATGCAGCCTTGAAGTCCGTAAAAATTAAATGCAGCAGGACTTGGTGCTCATTTGCCTTTTCAATGATATGTCTCACAATGAAGATAGCATCTACTGTCCATCTGTTCTTCCTGACTCCAAACTGCTGCTTTGCAGACCTGGGGCCGAGTACATTTTCACGAGTAAAGTACGAGTACGGGTACATTGGTGATGGCTGAGTACGAGTACAAGTACGAGTACGAGTACATTGGTGATGGCTGAGTACGAGTACAAGTACAAGTACGAGTACATTGGTGATGGCTGAGTACGAGTACAAGTACAAGTATAAGTACATTGGTGATGACTGAGTACGAGTATGAGTACGAGTACATTGCTCAAAGTTGAGTATGAGTACGAGTACGAGTACATTTCCACGAGTATGAGTTCGAGTACATATTGTATGATATAGTAACTCTGTATAGTAATAATAAAGTATTTTAAATAAAACACTCTTAAACACTGTGATTTAATTTATATAATTCAGGAAGAGTTGAATATGCAACGGCAGTTGATCAGACTTTTTATGAGGAAAACTGTAAAAAACTATTTATGTTTGGGACCAAACTGGGGGTTGTATTCCATTCAAAGGTGCGATTCGCATTCAAATACAAATGTTCAGGGTATGCATTAAAATATGGGTTAAAATGTATTTAAATTGAAAATACTTTTTCAAAATACTTTTTATAGCACAGCATAACAAGAGAAAATAAATAAAGAAATATAAACATTAAATACATATGATATTATATGAATCAATGAACACTGTTAGGCATGTTGTGGCTGGCAGTGACCACAAGTCCACAAATAATGTTTGCTGAGAGGGTGGATTAGCACCTGCCAATGTATATGGCTCAACATCCCCTTTGTACTTAACCACACTACAACTTGGCACCAGACAATACTGGTGCAGGCTGTCTGACTTGAGTCACCAAACTTCTTATTAAACAAACACAAAGATTATGGCCTGGACTGGTAACTAGTACAACTATGGATATGAAGTAGGGGATTCTGACTGGGAAAACATTCAAAAGATGCTGCATTTTGAAGCGACGCCTTTGTGGCTTCAGTGCATTCAATGTGCAGAAAAGTGATCCACGAAGTGACTTTGTGAAAACCCATCAACACCAAGTAAAAATTAAACCACCTACTAAATGTAACAATATTGATTATTACAAATCAATGGCTATTACACTGCAATTAATATCATGGTTATTGCAATAGAATTTACATAATAAAAGTATTTGTAATGATCCTATATTAGAAAACTTAGGTACACGAGTACCGATTACTTCAGCCCCAGGTCTGCCGCTTTGATAGATGTGTGTCAATGTTGTCATCTATCCTCATGAATATTATCGTGTAGAAGACTTTACCCGGAATGGATACCAGGGAAATTGCTCGTTAGTTTGACGGGGTTAACTTGCACTTGTTTGTGCACAGGGTTGATCATACTTCTGCACCAACCTGTTGGTAGGTTTTCCTGATGCCATGATTCATGACATATTTCCAGGAGCATCTTAGTCATGTTCTCTCCGCTTGCTTTCAAATATTCAGACGTGATGCGCTTTCCTTGACTTCATTGCTTTGACAATCATATGTACCTCCTCTATTAAGAATGGTGGTCCAACCAGTCCATGGATGTTATCTGGAATGTCATCAAGTGCTTTCTCTGATCTTGGCCAGATGGGTTATGATGTTTCTCAAAGTATGTTTCCCAGCATTTAAACACCTCATCTGGAGCATTTTTAGAGTTTCCATCCATCACCATCCTTTGCAGGTATTTACCTGGCCTGTTGCTTAGTTCTCACACATATGCGAATTGTTTTTTCTTGAAATCCTCCTCCATAACTTGTTTCTTTTCCTCAAGTTTTTTTCGGAAAAGAAAATAAAAGCCATTGGTCCCTTATATCTGGTGTGTATGCTGGGGAAGTAGAAAGATCCCACACTGGAAAATTGAAAAAATTGTCGTGGACTCAGTGCGCCTAACATAGCTGATCTGGGCCTCTAAACTCACTAAGTACGACCTCCCAGTTTAGCTGTGACCAGCTGTTTTATCTATGCAAAACCATTAACTATATGTGTATATGTTAATTAATGAAAATCACCGAACATCCCCTTTAAAGAGCTATTTAGTTAAACATTTTGTGTAATTCGTTTCGATGTTTATTTATGCATTTCTTCATGATAATAGCAAAACACATTTTATTCATGCAAACCATTTAATTACCATGACACCGGTTTCTTTGCATTATAATTACGACGAAGCTGGTTGAGGAAGACAAACCACTGGAAACCAGATCATTACTTATTTACTCAAGACCCGTTCACACGAGCAATTAGTTGTCCGATTTATCGGGCGACACTATGTCAGCCAACCAATTGGAGGCATCGTTTCTTGGTCTTTTCAAGAAACGATGCGTCTAATTGGTTGGACGACACTGCGTTGTGAACGGGCCAACAATAAAACTAAATATGTTTTGTGCCATCTTCCTGAGTTCGTTCCCGGTGTAGTCCACGTTCTTAATTTCCGCTTCAATAACTCGGAAGACAGGTAGATGCATAGTCCTTTCCGATATCACGTGCACACTGTTTTCTTTTTAGTAAGTCCCACGATTTAATCATACTTCCCACTGTATAGTGCAATACGCACTAATATGTAATATACAAGAAATGGTGTATTCACACACATAGTGCTGATATTTAAATTATGATGTTTAATTTGCAATAAAAACAGAACACTTGTCTTTGTCAATGTGGCACGCACGCACGCACGCACGCACGCATGCACGCACACATTTAAAAGACCCTCAGTTGATCTATCCCATCAGGTTCGTTGATGTTGAAATATTTTGTGTGAGAATAATTTAGGTAATGTACAAAGTTGGGTTTATAAAAGCGTGCATAGTTTTATTAAAATCATCGAACGAGTTGACCTTGGTCATTAGATTTGGTAACTTACGAAAGTGTTAATAGTTTATGTTATAGTATATAGAGCTGGACCACTTTTTTATATTTACGTCGAATTTTTAACCGGAACCGGTAAACAATTATTTATTAGTTTATGCAATGATTTCACTAAATCCAAATAACAAAAACGAGCAAGCAGGTTGTAGTCGATACTAGGGTAGGATTTTAAAGAAATTGGCCTGGTTACAGAGAAGCAGAACAAAGAAATTGAGCAGGGACCTTTAAATTGATACATTTCATTTAAAAAACAGCAAATAAAAGATCAATTATCAAGCAACATTTGTTATTGTCATAAAATAAGCTATCATTAGTTAAACTGTCATTAGAAATGTCAACACTGCATGTAGATGCAATGTGTTGCTGATGTATATGTTTGTGAAATAAAAATGATGAAATTAATTATGATTAACGCACACTGAGTTCATACTCAAAATACTTAATACTCAGTGTATAATTTCTTCAAATGTACCAGTCAGACGCATAGAATTAGGCACAGTGAGTGAAACTAATGAAACTGCTTATGTGAATTTCCAAAGGCAGAATGAAATATTTGTTTAAAATGGGAACATAAATCATATTGGGTTAATTTTTGTACATGTACCAGGTTAAATATAAAATCGCATGTGATATATCCTTGCTGCAAATCAAATCTCAAGGCAGTACTCTGAATTCCATGTCAAGTCAAAATGGGCGACCTGAGTACGGCTTAAGTCAGCCTCACCAATGTTTTTTTGCGGTATTTTTTGCGAAGCAAATTACGTGGACGCTGCCCCGTCAAAACATTAGCCAATCATAACAAGCGCTTAATAATTATTGTATTCGGTGAGGCTTGTCACATCAACGTGGTCTCGTTTTGCGTACGTTTCGAGCCAAATACTTGTTGGTAAGTCAAGTATATAGTCAACTACGTCCAATTCAAGTCGGGAATCATTTATCTGAATCCCATGTGTGTTTACTCGAATCGACAAGTCTGCATATCATTTATTTATATAGACAAGTTTCTGGTTAAATAATCACTATGTAAATACTGCATTAATTCATGACATAATAGCAGCATTGAACGACATGCTCGATGGCGTGCGATGGTATTTGATCAGACTTGTTGACTCGAGTCGTAGGGGTGACTCGAGTCGCCTATTTTCACGACTTGCGACTTGACTTGGAATTCAGAGAGCTGACTCGAGATTTGACTTGGAGGTCGATGACTTGAGACTTGATTTGCCAATGTGTGACATGCCAACTAGTCTGTTCTAAATACACTCGTCTTTTTTATATGTAAATGCAGTCCAACTCTGCGCGGTGTCGAGCCACTTACGCCGTAATGTCAACAGTGGCGCCACATGGTAGGCTGACGGCCCACCATAACTGGTTCCTGGTCTTTCCGCTAGTCTTGGTGGTTCGAAACGTCCGCCTAAATTTACCACCAAAAATTACCACAGGCAGACCACAACAATCAAATGTAGTAAGTAGTCACCCCAGTCTGATAGTGATTGCAGAGTGAACATTGCCTGTCAGATTTTACATGTTAATTTCAATTGTAATAAATGATATTGTTAATAAATGTATCGTTTTTATCATTGATAGTTCACAAGATAAAATGTGTTTGAGTGCGACTTGACTTGTGTCTTGATATGTGAACCCTAGTGACTTGCGACTTCAGTTGGAGTTCAGAGAGATGACTCGAGACGTCACTTGGACTTGGAGGTCACTGATTTGAGACATAACTGTCAGGTCACTGACTTGAAACTTGACTTGACTTGCCAGTTTGTGACTTGTCAAACAAGTTTGTATTTTAGTAGGTGAAACACGCTTTTTGATCATGGGATGACACACAATGTTGTGGGGGGTGGGGCGAATTAGAGTTTACTAGATTTAGCGCTATATAAGAGTAATATTTTTTTTTTATTAGCCAGCGGTAGAAAGATGTACTATCAATCGAGAGGGCCGGGGTTTCGTCCACCTACCTCCGTTTTGAAACCTGGATAATTTCATTAACCCCTCTTTGTACACGTGTTTCGGAAGAGACGCCAAAAGCCATCAGGGAAGTGAAAGATCCCACACATGGAAATGAAAAAACCCGTCGTGGACTCACAGGGAAAATGGTCTCGATCTACAAAACCCACGCGGGTGCTTCATTAGCTACTGCCAAGAACTTGCTTTAATAATGAACAATGGTAGGGTAGGGCGGGGCAATACGCCCATAGCACTTTTTCAACGAACGCCTAATGCAGTGTACCACGTGTTATGCTTTTTCAAGTGCTGCCATCTCTCCCTTTCTTCTGACAAGACCGCTAAAGTGGATGTTCGAAAGTAAGTATGAAAATCAACGTTTCGTGTTTGTATTAATATTGATGTAAAATGTAATGTCTACCTTTGTGTTAATAAAGTCATCGTAACCAAATGTGCTGTTTTGTCACGAGGCATATATCATCATAATTAACTTGTAAACATATTAGCAGCATTGATTGTCGGTGATAATAAGGACGCTTATTGGACGCAACCTATTGATTAAATTAGTACTATTGGGGCGAGACGCCTACCAACCAAGGGGGCAGTACGCCTAGGTGGGCGTTTTGCCCCGCCGCTGTGGCATATCAACATGTTGCATACACACACACACACACACACACACACACACACACACATATATATATATATATATATATATATATATATATATATATATATATATATATATATATATATATATATATATATATATTTGCCCTGCCGCTGTGGCATATCAACATTTTGTAAACACACACACACACACACACACACACACACACACACACACACACACACACACACACACACACACACACACACATATATATATATATATATATATATATATATATATATATATATATATATATATATATATATATATATTACATAAAGAACAGTCATACCTTCGGTATAATGTGCGGTGACGGCAAGTGGCAAGATGCGTTGAGATTAGTCAGAGACGGCATGCCGCTCATCCGTGTCAGCAAAGAATTGGTAATTCCGTCTCGCACTACTCGCAGACACCGTGACGCCCTTGTAGCCACACCTGAAAAGGTGAGGTTGGGTTCCTCATCGGCGCTGCCGCCGGAGATTGAGTTGGTCATTCATTACCACATCCAGACAATGGAGATGGCATTGTATGGCCTAACTCCTACTGATGTCAGACGTCTGGCATAAGACGGCGAGAAACAAGTTGGCCGGAAAAGACTGGCTGAAGACTGTTCACACTACGGATATTCCAAAACCTTTCCATCACACTTTGGAAGCCAAACACACGTAAATTAAAATTACCTATTTGCAATTGCTCCCCCCCCCCATATAGCTCCCAGCGTTCCCACTCAGTTTGCTATGGCAGGCTAGGGTAAATTAAGGAATCGTATATTTTATTTATTTATTTATTTATTAGGCCTAGCGGTTGTACAAACATATAGGTACAGGTGTTTACGTGCGCCTGAGCTCGTATTCCCGAGGATACAGGCTCAGTATAAATAGTGTATATTGTATTGAATTGCTGCACCCAGAGCTCGTACGCGGAAGGCTGAATCTGCGGCGTGCCTCACGTCGTCTCCAGACAAACGGAGTTTGGTGGAAAAGGGCGACCACCAAAAAAGAAGAAGACAAAAGCCGTCCGCACTGCAACGGGAAAGAAACGCAAGTCCAAGAAACAAGCTACAACCGAAGCAGCGACAACGAAGACAAAACGTGGCCTTGCCTTTTATGTGAAGTAGCAAATCGCTGGGAAAATGGGTCACGTGTCAAATGTGCAAGACATTGGCCCACGAGCAGTGCACACCAGGCTACACGAGCAGTGCACACCAGGCTACACGAGCAGTGTACACCAGGCTACACGAGCAGTGCACACCAGGCTACACGAGCAGTGCACACCAGGCTACACGAGCAGTGCACACCAGGCTACACGAGCAGTGCACACCAGGCTACACGAGCAGTGCACACCAGGCTAAACAGAGGACTAGGACAGTCATTTCATGTTGTGTAATGGCTAATAGCAATAGCGAAAACATTAATGCCTTTCAATTATGACATTTGTTTCAATATAATGTTATATACGACCATAATAGGAACTGCGCTAGCTTGACATAAATGAGACGACTTGCAGTATGCATGACACATTTATTTAATTGTAGCAATTATACTAAACTTCGAATACCCGTATAATACGGAAATATATATGCTTAATCGGTAGGTATCAGATGTATGTTATACGTGACAAATGTGATGTCAATACGATTCCCTGATTTGATGTGAGGCGAAACGCCTACCACTGGGCGATTTGCCCTTTTCTGTGGGCGTATTGCCCCAGCAAAGGGACAATACGCCTACATAAGACTGTTTTTTTATAATGGGTATAACTCGAAAGCTCTGTGTAATAAAACTGTTAATACTGTTTATTTTAATAGAGTGTAATAGAGCCTCTTTCGGAGAATAAAACTGTTTTTTCGAATAAATTTGTTACTTGTTGTTATTCAATTTCTTGCTTAAGGTGGGCGTATTACCCCCGCCCTACCCTACGTAATAGCTACAAAGGGTAATTCGATTGTTCGTAGAAAGGGTAATAGCGGGATGAATTTCCAAAACAAAATTCACTGAGACGACCCGACCGTGGGTCGTAGATGAACCCTGACCGTGGGTCGTAGATGAACCCTGACCGTGGGTCGTAGATGAACCCTGACCGTGGGTCGTAGATGAACCCCTGGCCGTGGGTCGTAGATGAACCCCTGGCCGTGGGTCGTAGATGAACCCTGACCGTGGGTCGTAGATGAACCCCTGACCGTGGGTCGTAGATGAACCCTGACCGTGGGTCGTAGATGAACCCCTGGCCGTGGGTCGTAGATGAACCCCTGGCCGTGGGTCGTAGATGAACCCCTGACCGTGGGTCGTAGATGAACCCTGACCGTGGGTCGTAGATTAACCCCTGACCGTGGGTCGTAGATGAACCCCTGACCGTGGGTCGTAGATGAACCCTGGCCGTGGGTCGTAGATGAACCCTGACCGTGGGTCGTAGATGAACCCCTGGCCGTGGTCGTAGATGAACCCTGACCGTGGGTCGTAGATGAACCCCTGACCGTGGGTCGTAGATGAACCCCTGGCCGTGGGTCGTAGATGAATCCCTGACCGTGGGTCGTAGATGAACCCCTGGCCGTGGGTCGTAGATGAACCCCTGACCGTGGGTCGTAGATGAACCCCTGACCGTGGGTCGTAGATGAACCCCTGGCCGTGGGTCGTAGATGAACCCCTGACCGTGGGTCTTAGATTAACCCTGACCGTGGGTCGTAGATGAACCCCTGGCCGTGGGTCGTAGATGAACCCTGACCGTGGGTCGTAGATGAACCCTGACCGTGGGTCGAAGATGAACCCTGACCGTGGGTCGTAGATGAACCCTAGCCGTGGGTCGTAGATAAACCCTGACCGTGGGTCGTAGATGAACCCCTGACCGTGGGTCGTAAATGAAGCTATGATAGATTGACGCCCTATATACAAAGTGTCTATGAGGAGAAGTATAACATACAAACGATACATATACATATAATTATACTCACAATCATACATACATACATACATACATTCATACATATATACATACATACATACATACATACATAATCATCATTATTATTATTTGTCTACCGATTCGCCCCAGAAGGAACTCTTTCTGTCAGTTGTCTCTAGAGCATCTATAGATTTTCAGTTGTCTATATACGAGTCACCCTGCCACTCTCGCCCGACTTCAGTTGGGCGATGTATGTAGTATATTGTGAGGTATTAAACATTGTGGTTTGTTTTGTTTAACATTAGACATTATGGGGTTAAAAGGAGTGAACATTTTCTAGTTAATGATATCTAGAAGTTTTTTTCACACTTAGAATTCGAGATAACAATATTGGGTTCGTCAAATAGTCGAATTCCAAAATAAAAAAACACTTATTTCACAAGTTGAAAGAACTAGAAGCGCAGTAGAGCAGTAACTCATATTTCGGTTGCAGCTTATTCATACTTGTCTAAGGTTAGGCGTGATTTTTTACATATTTAAAACACCATCAGCCTACCTGTAAAAAGCGTAAACGTACAATTTAAAAGTGCCAGTTACGGTAAAGATAAAAGTAGAGTGGGACAAAGTGCACCCCAGAGAAAAGCGCACCTACCGGAGCAAAGCGCACCCGCTCCCGATCCAGATCCCGAAAGATGGGGTGTGCCCAGTTTCCCCAAAAACACTGGGTGGCAGGACTTCTAGTTATTCTAATTTATATGCACGCACGCACACACGCACGCACGCACGCACCCTATTCCCCTCTTATATGCCCCCTTTCAGCAAAGGACCATTGCACCTCATGTGTCTATTCCTTAAAGCGAGGTCATGCTTAACAAATATGTTATGTTTTTTGGAAGAAATCACTAAGTGGATAGACATGGGATCGCCAGTAGATATTATCTACTTAGATTTTCAGAAAGCTTTTGACAAAGTGCCACATCAAAGATTGCTACTTAAATTAAAAGCCCATGGTATCGGGGATAGCATAACTGACTGGATAGAACAATGGCTGACTGACAGAAGACAACGAGTTGTAGTAGATGGCGAAGTTTCAAATTGGAAATCGGTTTTGAGGGGGTACCTCAAGGATCAGTATTAGGACCTATATTATTCTTAATTTATATCAATGACTTGGACGAGAGTATAACAAGTAACGTACTGAAATTTGCGGACGACACAAAACTGTTTAGAAAGGTTAATACTGATGGTGATAAACAACATTTACAAAACGATCTAGACAGATTAGTGAAATGGTCTGAGAAATGGCAGATGCTGTTCAATTTTGGGAAATGTAAATGCCTACATACAGGACATGGGAACTTGAATGTAAACTATAAAATGGGAGCTACTGTTCTTGGTACTACTGTAAAAGAAAAGGACTTAGGAGTTACAATAAGCGCTGATATGAAAGTTTCAGAGCAGTGTGGTATTGCAGCTTCAAAGGGTAATCAAATTCTTGGATTGATTAGAAGAAACATAACATATAAGGGAAAAAAGTTAATTATACCTCTTTATAAAGCAATAGTTAGACCTCATTTAGAATACTGTATACAAGCATGGAGACCATATCGTAAGAAGGATATAGATACGCTTGAACGCATACAAAGGAGAGCAACTAAAATGATTCCAGAACTTAGAGACCTTAGTTATGAAGAACGCCTGAAAGAATGTGGTTTAACAACTCTAGAGACAAGGAGGTTAAGAGGAGATCAGATTGAAGTTTTTAAGATATTGAATGGGTATGAAAATATTGATAGAAATATGTTTTTCTCACTCAAGAAGGATAGCAGAACTAGAGGACATGAGGTAAAATTAGTAAAGGATCAATGTAGATTGGACATCAGGAAGCACTCGTTCTCACAGAGGACAATAAATGAATGGAACAAACTGTCTACAGATTGTGTAACTGCTAGCAGCGTGAATATGTTTAAAAACAAGGTTGACACATATATCAGGAGGGCGGGTTATAAGTAGGTGAACATTGTTGGACTCTCGATAAGCCAATGGCTTCCTTGTCCACTTGCCATCTGGGCCTTTGGCTTGGATGGCAAATCTTGTTAAATGTGTTATACGGAGGGTGATTTATCGTGAGGAAGGAATTATCACGGGGACCACTATAATTATGTGTAAATTACAGTGCATTGTGCATACAAAATATAAACCAAATACATGTAATGTGAATATATTTTAAAGTTTAAATATGTAAAATATTTAAGAAATTCCTGTTTTTGCAAAAATTAGGCCACCACCTTTCGTCTTGCAAAATCATTTAATCCTAGGTTGAACTAGTGCGATCGTGTTGAACATCTCCACACCACGTCCTGTAACAGTCCATACACGGACCGTTCGCCTGGCCTCAGACACACAGTCTTTGATCATGCGTTGGAGATTCCCTTGCCACTTTCGGGAGAGATTTGCGATGCACACGTTCAATACATGACTGTCTACACCGCTGTTGTTGTTATTGCTCTGCGTCAAAGCAGTCACACATTCGTCTTCCTTGTATGTTTAGTCGGTCCTCTGTCGGAAGTCCAAGCCGAGCTGCTCACCCTATACGGCGATGGCTGCACTTTTCGTTTTTCGTGACAAATCTGATGGGCAGGGGGAGAGGGAAGGGTGGGGAGGAGGAGGGAAAGGGATAGGGAGAGAGGGAGAGAGGGAGAGAGGAGAGAGTGAGAGAGTGAGAGAGTGAGAGAGTGAGTGAGAGAGTGAGGTTGAGTGAGTGAGTGAGTGAGTGAGTGAGGTGAGTGAGTGAGTGAGTGAGTGAGTGAGTGAGTGAGTGAGTGAGTGAGTGAGTGAGTGAGTGAGAATGTTAAGGCAACTTGGTTAATGGACAATGCAGACAAAAATAGAAGCAATTAACCCGTGTCATATTGTCCCACTACATTATTAAACAGCTAAAGGAAGATCGCGCGTTGACAAATTGCGGTTAACATTTGCCACTAATTGACACCGCTCCCGGATATGGCCGTAAAATCGTGTTATCCGGGTTGGCATTTTAGACGATTTTGTAATTAGTCCTTCTTCCTGTTCCTGTTTTTATAATAACCCAGCTAATATGTACGACTGATTTAATGTTAATTGCACAGCTAAATAACCCCGCTTGTTCTCTTCAGTAGCAGACGGCATTGATATCCGGTAGGCGGCAGCACTCTTTGCATAGCGTGTATAGCAATCCGCATACCGTTCTCTATTGGTTTTGCGACCTAGCAGTATCAAATTCCGAAGCAAATCTAGTATCGCCATCTAACAGGCTACGAAATATACCATCAGCAAACGAAATCCGCTAGGAAACACCAGGCGATTATTTTATTTTTAAACAATGCTATTCATGTCAACCTCTGATACTCAAAATGTTGGTCGCGTTGATTATTTTCGGTGTTCTCTCATCGACGTTGCCGGCCCATGGGACGAGGTCTTATTCTAGGAGATAAACATATTTTGGTGAACATTTGGCGTCATTATTGTTATGGAAAATCACGTGTGCTACCACCTCAACTAACACCAGTGACAATAGCACCAGTGACATATTCGACAAAGTCCAAATGCATGCTGCTCGGGAAAGGACTGCACAGTGATATGATATGCCCTATTTGAATTAAACAATTCAGTTCATCCAATAGCAGCTTTTACCTTCAGATGTGATCCTGTCGTTTGTAAATTTGATAATACCAGTGGCGCCAAACATACGCACTGATTCAACACATTTTGTGTTTGGAGAAGACAACATTAAGAAAACATTATCTCTTCGCTTCGACTCCGCGTGTACGACGGTGCTCCTGCCGACACGACTCCTCTACTCCGCGTGTACGACGATGCTCCTGTCGACACGACTCCTCTACTCCGCGTGTACGACGATGCTCCTGCCGACACGACTCTTCGACTCCGCGTGTACGACGGTGCTCCTGCTGACACGAATCTTCGACTCCGCGTGTACGACGATGCTCCTGCTGACACGACTCTTCGACTCCGCGTGTACGACGGTGCTTCTGCCGACACGACTCGTTCATGAAAAGGATAATAAATGCTCCAGATTTGATTGAGACCCCGAAATCACACAAAACATTGACCAAAAATGTAAAACACTTGGAACCCGACAAATATCTTCTTAGTAATTCACAATAATCAAATAATTGACTATGTTCTCTTTATTTTCTGTTATATACCAAAGTGTTTGCTTTTTTTGGTGCAAGATGAAAAGTCGACCCGTAAACACATAGCACCAATGACACTTCGATGAGTTCAGTCCAAGTCGACGAAAAGTTTGCGCTTTTTAAAATAAAATAGAACAAAAACAGCGAAGATATAAAAGGTACGCTTTTAGGAGAATGACCCATAAAAGGTACGCTATTAGGAGAATGACCCATAAAAGGTACGCTTTTAGGAGAATGACCCATAAAATGTACGCTATTAGGAGAATAACCCATAAAAGGTACGCTATTAACCATAAAAGGTACGCTTTTAGAGAATAACCCATAAAAAGGTACGCGCTTTTTTAGGAGAATAACCCATAAAAGGTACCCATAAAGCTATTAGGAGAGAATGACCCATAAAAGGTACGCTTTTAGGAGAATGACCATGAAATGAATAAAGGTACGCTATTAGGAGAATTACCCTTATAAAAGGTACGCTATTAGGAGAATGACCCATAAAAGGTACGCTATTAGTAGAATGACCCATAAAAGGTACGCTTTTAGGAGAATGACCCATAAAATGTACGCTTTTAGGAGAATGACCCATAAAAGGTACGCTATTAGGAGAATAACCCATAAAAGGTACGTTATTAGGATAATGACCCATAAAAAGGTACGCTATTAGGAGAATGACCCATAAAAGGTACGCTTTTAGGAGAATGACGCATAAAAGGTACGCTTTTAGGAGAATGACCCATAAAAGGTACGCTTTTAGGAGAATGACCCATAAAAGGTACGCTTTTAGGAGAATGACCCATAAAAGGTACGCTTTAGGAAAATGACCCATAAAAGGTACGCTTTTAGGAGAATGACCCATAAAAGGTACGCTATTAGGAGAATGACCCATAAAAGGTACGCTTTTAGGAGAATGACCCATAAAAGGTACGCTATTAGGAGAATGACCCATAAAAGGTACGCTATTACGAGAATGGCCCATAAAAGGTACGCTATTAGGAGAATGACCCATAAAAGGTACGCTATTAGGAGAATAACCCATAAAAGCCGACCGCCTACATGGGGCAAGATGATCGCCTACATGGGGCAAGACGACGGCCTACATGGGGCAAGACGACCGCCTACAAGGGGCAAGACGACGGCCTATATGGGGCAAGACGACCGCCTACATGGGCAAGACGACCGCCTACATGGTGCAAGACGACGGCCTACATGTGGCAAGACGACCGCCTACATGGAGCAAGACGACGGCCTACATGGGGCAAGACGACGGCCTACCTGGGGCAAGACGACCGCCTACATGGAGCAAGACGACCGCCTACATGGAGCAAGACGACCGCCTACATGGGGCAAGACGACCGCCTACATGGGGCAAGACGACCGCCTACATGGGGCAAGACGACCGCCTACATGGGGCAATACAGTCCAAAACTCCCACCCACGTGTTTTCGCTTATGAACGAATCGTGAATATGTTTAAAAACAAAGTTGACAAAAATATTAAAATATCTCAGGTGGGCGGGTTACACATAATATGAAAAAAAATTGGACTATCGATAAGCCATTGGCTTCCTTGTCCACTTGCCACCTGGGCCTTGGTCTTGGATGGTAATCTTGTTAATTTTTGTAATCTTGTTAAAATTTATGTTCGCGTGTGCGTACGTGCGTGCGTGCGTGCGTGTGAGCGTGTGAGCGTGTTTGCTTAATAATCAGTGTCAAGCGACGTTCAAATATTAAATACGAACATACCGCGAGATCGGGTCCTGCAAAGTGATTCACCCTTGAACCTGGAGTACGCGTGATACGTGGTTTCAGAAAGTGATATCTGGCGGCATTGGCAGGAAGATTGACCTGACACTAGAGAGCTGCCAGGGTCAAGTCTGTCCCTACTTTAATCTAGTCAACAGACAACATATAAAATACGTCTACGCGGATGTCAAGGTTCACGTACAATTCGACATCCTGATATTGGTACGTGTTGTCATTGTATGACAGGTGTTTGCGTGTAGAGTGAACAGTAACGTACACGGGACGTACTCGGAGAATAATCCCTCATATTTGACTAAACATGTCGCGTACACCCGGCGATTTTCTTATCAATATGATATTGTCCCAGGTACGTGACAGAGGATCCCGAATGCTATGATACGTGTATGTGTGTTATTTTTTTGTTCTACCTATAGACAAGATCTTTGAATTCCTTTGAACACATGTAAAGAGACCCATACTTTCGTCATCTACTTGACCTAATTGACCTTTCAGGTCGTCACGTGGGTTATTCTCGTCGTTCTCTCGTCGATGCTGCCGGCCCGTGGAACGAGGCCAGATTTGCAGTCATGCAAGGATATGTGCGCCTTTTTATTCTACCAGTGCGTAACAAATGTATGCCCGACCAAAACGTGGCCTCTTCCTGTTCCACAACACTGTCTCGACGAACGTATCGAATGCATTGAGGCGTGCTTCTAGAACAAACAAACCCGAATAAGTCTGAAAACAGTTGAATTGCAGGTGGTTGCAATTAAATAGAGGATGTGATTTAGTGGAACGGTTTATCAACCAATCAAGTAGAGGTTCATTGGGACGTCAAAGCGATTGATTTATTACTCTCAACTTATAAACAATGTCGTCCGCGCTATTGCATGTTGATGTGGCGGCAGTCCCGTGATTTTAAAAGTAGGCTTCACCTGTGTCTGGAAATGTATTCGTAATAATTATTATGATTACGAAATGATACCAGGAGGCGATACAGAGGTTGTTGTCAGTGTTACCATACGAAAGAAAGCAGTGCCAATAAATATGTGCAACATTAAAATTGCCGGACGTGTGTCGATTTGTTTTAAGTATTACTCGATATTTCAACATTATAAGTAAAACAGAATCTTACTCCCCATTAGCGAAGCCATATAAACACTGCCACAATTTGATTAAAAATAAAAATGGACTGTTGCGGAGTGGTATAAACGACTGTTTGGCTTAGCAACGCGATTGTTGTTTACGGTTTGTTACGTCATTTCGACTGTGCACTTGAGCATACGTGAAATAGTTTCAAACAAAAGCGAACATTATTGTGTTGGTAGATACTTGTTCGATGCAAACACAAATGTATTCAAAAGAAATTGAGTATGTTTAAAAGCATGGATTCTGCCAAATAAAATAAAGATGTGCAGAATCTGCACATCAAATGTAAGTTGTGGCAGTGGTGAAATAGTTAGTGGCGCCCCTAGTGGGATGTTTGGTACAATAGACTGATACTGACTGTTATACGTCACGTAATGTTGTACTTTAAATTAGAGAAAGGGGACAATGATGTATCCATGACAACGAAATAACTAACACTTTTGACGAATTGTTTTGTCACCAAAGAATACACCGTCTAAAAATTAAGTCTTTCAGGTAGTAAGCAGAAATCACAACGCTAACATAAGAGAAAAATAGGCTGATCTGACACATACACACGCACACGCGCGCACGCTCGCACGCACGCACGCGCGTATGTCAGATCAGCCGATTTTTTATGTTAGCGTGTCGGGACAAGTCGACACCCCCGCAGGTAGAAAATCACTCATGCATCGCATGATGAAAGCTGCAAAATACACTAGAGGGGTACGTGTGGCAGGGGTCTCTCAGCCTCAGTCCCATATGTTTTGGGGGTCAACCTTCCACCTATTTTGAGAGTCCATATCCAACCAAGCCCACCTCCCACCTATTACTGAGGCGAACCTCCCAATTTTTAGAACCAACTTCCCACTTCCTGCCACACACCCCACCATCGCACAATAGGCACGTTCACTGCTTCAAACTTATAGCTGAAACTACATTACGGTTACGTATGAGATGAGTTCAACGTATAGGCTGTACGTAGATACGTTGGGAGTAATAACGTAACACGTCGTAGACAGCAGTGACAGTAATTTTGTTTATGATGAGGTAAATTGTCGCGTACAAGCTCTCAGATACTACACACTCATCATCATCATCATCGTCCGCACTCCCCGACAGTGGCGCCACTGGTGGGGTGTGTAGGAATACCCAAACTCCCCGACAGTGGCGCCACTCAGCATATCACCACTGCCATAACGTAGTTATAAATTCAAATGGTATAAATGGCTGCTTAACACGATTGTTGTCTACGATATGCTACGCCATGCTAACTTTACGCTTGAGAATACATAACATATGTTTAAATAAAAACGAACGTTATTACAATCCACAATTGTATGCAATTGAAGTTCAGATATTTCTTGACAAAATTAGGAGTACCTATTGCATCGTCACATCGCCTATCGCGATCCATCGATAGTTCGATGTATTGTTACACTGATAGTTTTAGGTCTGACGTAATCATGTGTACGGTACAAAACAAGTTAAGAGTGACGTATGACCATCGACTTTGGATGAAAATAAAAATTAGCATTTCATAATCGTTAGTTGCTGCAAATGAATTGAAATTACCCAGAGTGGCTGCGTAAAATTGTCACAAAATAAATTATTTTCAAACCAACAAAATTGAAATTGGCATCGAGTGATTATCAATTGTTCGTGTATGTTTATGTTGAGCGTGTATCAAATATTTTCAAATTGTACTTTTGTCCAATCTTTAGCAATTGCTGTCCACCAAACATGCCGGGTCTATATACACGCCCGTCCGCATGCGCGCACCCTTGCATGCACGCACGCACCGCACCGCACCGCACCCCACCGCACCGCACCGCACCGCACCGCACCGCACCGCACCGCACGCACCTATTCATTCTTCATCAGTACTGAGGATATTACGTTCGAGAAATATTACAACTGATCCGATTTCACTTCCATTATGTCACGCGAATGGTTATACACATTTATGTCATCCTAACGAGACGGGTGGCTACTGTACTGCTCTACCCTGACAGCCATCCTACACGATGTATGAAGTGCGCCGAATCATTCATACTTCGTCATACTTGCTGTCTTGGTCGGTCGTGATTCTCGGCTCTGTGGATCCGCCGAGAAGAGAAGATGTGTGCGACAAACGGTTGCGCCACAACGCGGAGCCTGGATAATCGAGGCTATTTCCATAGGCGACCACCGTGTTAACGTTTTTAGTCCTGTAGAGTTTTCGTTAAATCCTTTTTATTTCTCGAGAAAATCAACACACAAGATGCTCCCCGTCAGATGTCTCCAAACACAAGAATATTTTGTCTACACCCGCAAGGATCCTTCCATCACTGACCGGCCCATATTCTGATAACAAGCAATTAGAAATGTAATCCGGTGCGCACCAGAAGTTTCTGCAAATGAGCCATTTTTCCTGATCAAAATGTATTTTTTCAAGGTGCAGAACATCGTTGAAAGAGGGGACCGTCCGTCCACGTACACCGAGTGGAAATCTATGGCGTTGTTCTTGGCGTGAAACGGGTTTTTATCGTACGTGCCGTTGTAGGCGTAGTTGTCGATGCAGCACAGTACGAGACGTTTCGGCAGGGAACCGAGGAACAGGTTATCGTGCGTGTGCGACAGAGCTCCCGCGGGAATGGAGTACACCTTGCAGTCGACGGGTCGTAACGGATACTTGACCGTGTTCCGCTCGAGAGCCTTGATGTGAGCCACCTGCACGGCTGGATTGAGGGTGGCCTTCTTGACGAACAAGGATGCGTTGACGATGGTTATCTTGTACTCGTTGGCTCCACCAGCCATCAGCGCAAACGAGGGCTTGCTACGCACCAGTCGTAACTCGACGTCGACTCCGTTGATCAGGAATTTATCCTGTAGAAACATATCCACGTGGAGACGACCCATCATGTTGACCACGCGACTGCCGGTTATGTACTCGTCGAGTCACGAACCCGGGGTTAGGATCGGGTCCGCCGGCTAGCTCGATGGCGTCCATGCGACTAGCCTTGTCCTTGTACCACAGCTGATTCGTCATCTGCGTCGACTTGGCGTCGACTCCGTAACTCAGCAGCGTCTCTATGTAGGCTCGATACGCGTACGAGTTGGACGAAGCGGTCACGAGCGTGCCGTTCAGGTAGAGGTCGACCTGGCTGAACAGCGACTGTAGCCAGTTGTTCACCGGTCCCACGGGTTCGGCCGCGTCGAGATTGTTTCCGTTGGCTCGCGTCACCTTCGCCTGCACGTGTAGCATCGTGTTGGCGAGATCCAGGTAATCGTCTCCCGAACCGGGGATGAAGAATTCTATCGGTCCTCCAGAGTCCAGAGAGGCCATGGGTTGATGTTCCACCACGTGACTGTCGGTGAAGCAGTTCTGAGTGGGGGTACGGTAAAGAGATCCAGCTCGGTCTTGACTCCCTCGCACGACTGTCTATGCACGAACGCCATTGTCGGATATGTCAGCCTCTCGTTTCTTGGACGTCCGTTTCTTGCGGCGTCTCTTTACTGCAGTGAATGTCGCCTTTGCAGCCGATCGTTTTATACGTTTACCAGGGGGCCCGAAGACCGCTCAGCACGGCGTCGGTGACGCGTCTTTTGGCAGCCGTTTTTATGTTCTGGTCTGATAAGACGTCGCCGGCTATGCGAACGCCGGTCTTCAACGCTCCCTTACCCAACGCCACAGCACCTTTCTTGATGAGCGGCATGGCGCTGCGCAACAGACTGCCGAACAGACTGCCCAGTCCGTGACCTCGCTGGTATTGTGCACCGGCGAAGTAGGGCAGCGCACCGCCAGCCTGTCGCGCGTAATAATCGTTGTAATTCATCAGAACAGTCCGGGCCTGCGTCGACGAAAATGAAGCGTCACCGTCACTCTGCCGTATTCGAATTGAACGCGTCGACCCATATCGTTCCTTATATCCACCTCGATCGAGTTGAAGGTCGAGCACAACAGAGGTACGTAGTGAATGTTAGTGAAACGAGCGGACACCCTGTCACCGTGACGTCCGCTAATCGGAAGGGCTCGCAACAGAGGCGCGAAAGTGTCACCCACTATACGAGACTCCACGATGTCCGTGTAGACGTATAGGGTGTCGAACCCTGCGTCAGGTTCACCACATCGTCGGCCTCGATGTGGAAGGGGTACGACGAGTCGGAAGGGTGGGAGTCGATGGCGATGACGGGGATGACGTAACCGCCTCCGGCCTGCTGGCTACGGGTCTAGGGAATCCTAACATGGACGCCGTCGCGCTGTGGTACGGTATGGTGAACAAGGTGTTCGCTGTCATGTGTAACGTCATTTTTTGAGTGACGGAACTATAGCTCATGTGAACCTGTGTCTCCGCCGTCCGCATACTGTACAGTCCCTTGTTGACGTGATACATCAATGTTAACGGATCGTCGTAATACCCACACGACAACTTCGCACGTCGGGACGAGTCCGAAGCATCGATCGTGTTGAGGAAGAACCAGGCATCGTTCTCTGTGACGTTGTACCAAGTGTACGGATACTGGAACTCTGCCAACCCACACTCCCACTCGCCGGTAAGATCGATGCGTTGAGGCAAGGTCGTGACGTAATGGGTCAAGGTGTTGTCGGGGTGCGTCTTCATAGAAGCGTTGCTAGGCAGCGTCATGTCGTCATCGTCATTACATCTCAACGTGGGATTGGGCAGTAGGTAACCCAAAGAACTACTCAACAGAGCCGTCCACAGATTAGAATCGCCGTGACCTGTCGTCAGGTTGTAAATGCTGATCAGAATGACCTTGTACAAGACGACGACCTGACACAGAAACACTATCTCCTCTTTGGGACACGCGGTACCGAACATATGCCAAGGAGTGCTGTCTTGCTCGTTCGATGCAGCGTCAGTACAATCCTCGTGTTCGTCCTGCTCCACTTCCTCCTCGTCTATGTTGGTGGTGCAGGTCTGTGGTGTCGTGTCGTGTGTCATTTCTCGAATGCAGTGTCGCCATGCGCGCGACTAGTCTTTATAGTGGAGTGGACGAGTGCCCTGGCATCGATCCAGCTGTTGCATTTGGAGGGATAGCCGAACCATTTCACCAAAGCCTCCTTTCGTCTACCAACCGTACGACGTTGCAGTACCTCTTCAACGCGGTACACTTTATCGACGGATACCGACACCTTCTGCAGCTCCAGTTCGTAGAAGGTGCCGTCCAGCATTTCGCCGAGATCGTCCCGCAAGCGGTACACGGGTGGATCGGAGGGTGAACCTCGTGTATCGTGAACATCTCTTCGCTCCAGTTCGTCTCGTAGCCCTTTTCGAACGTGCCTTTGTACTTACTGACGCGCACGCGATCTGACACGTGCAACTTGGGCGCGCCCTTACCGTCGTGACCGTACAGACGTTGCCACACCTTTTCTTGATTCTTTGCATTCACATTTGACGGAGCCATACCGATGCTGCGGTGGCGGGTGTTGTTATACGATCGCACCAAGTCCGGAAGGACTTCGATGTACCGCCACGTCTGGTGTTTCGTGAAGTATCGCCACATGCGCGTCTTCAGCGTTCTGTTGAATCTTTCCACGACGCTCGCCTTCGTCTCCGCGTTGTGCGTGGAGAAGTGATGGATGTCGTAACGCTGCAAGAGAGCCTGAACGGATTTATTCAGAAATTCTTTGCCTTGATCTGTCTGCAACGTCTTTGGCCAAACGTCGACGAATGTGGCTTGCAGCGCTGCCACCAACGACGCCGCGGATTTGTTCTTCATGGGAACACACCAGGCCACTTTCGAGAAGACGTCGATCACCGTGAGGAGAAAGGTCATACCTTCATTGTCTTTTTCAACTTCGACATGTCTACGAGATCGGCCTGCCACTGCTGATGTATACCACCCACGATGACGCGGCGTCTCTTGAAATGACATCTCGCTGGTTTGTGTAAGGTGTAGGCGTCCTGTGCCGACAACCATTCTGCGACGATCTTCCGCGGCATGCGCGTGACGCGTCGCAAGGCATCGACTCCACCATAACTGCCTATCCGTTTTGGATCGAAGTAGACCTCACTCATGGGTCGTTCTCGCCTCTCCGCCATCAAAAGAGGAGGAGGACCGATGCGTTGACGGGGGCGGTGACGTTGACTCCGGAGTACGAATGCTGACGAATGACGAGGAGCACACCGACGTGTAGTAGGACACACACTATGGCACCCACAACGCAAGCGGTGGAACAACAACGGTCTAGTAGCGTAACCATAGTCTGAATAACACCTGTTGTATAAGAATGCCGGCTGCAACGTCACCAAGCAAGGTAAGTCCTTCAAACAATATCGCAGCGACGACGGAACGGTACGCGTCCTGGTGATCGATCAGCATGACGAACACTGTGCTACGGACAAGCATCGTACCATCCTATAAGGCGTCCCAACCAGCCAATGACGACAAAGCCTTGCGTGATTCGGGGGTGGGGTGGGCATGGCATGTTCCATTCGACGGCTCTGACGGGCGAGGGGTGTCCAACTTAGTGATCTTCGTGCACCACCTGCAGCAGCACGCGGGAGTAGTAGTGGACCGACGAGAGGGAGTGACCGTCGGCGCCGGACGTATGTAGGCTCTCCTGGAGACGTTACCGACCAACGCCATGGGTAGGTTGATGGCACGGAGTTGTCGTGCGAATGGCTGCCAAACCGTCGGATCGGTCTTTCTCTTACGCAACATATCATTAACGAGATCCACCACGTTACTTCCGACAACCGGCACGCCCTCGTGCATAAGTTCAACGCGAGCGGTCCACGCGATATCTCTCTTGAGATGCTCCATCAAACGTCTGGCTTTGGCCTGCATGGTCTTGGGAACGGTGGCCAAGACGGTGGCCTCCAGTCCGCTAATAGGAGCTCGTACAGCAGCCTCCGACCCCGACCCCGACTCCACCTCCGACTCGTTCACCGTGACCACGCGTATCGGTTCCTTTACACGTTTATCGGTCAAGACGTTTTACCGCTGCAACACCTGATTATACAGTGTCACCTTGGTCCCGTCGTCTAGGTCCGTTCTATCGAGGATGGTCTTCATATCGTCATCGAGGGCTTGCACCTTCTTGCCTAAGATATCGGTCGCGGGTGGGGGGTGGTGGGGTGAACGAAGCGTGTCCAACAGTCGCGGGTCCACCAATGCCATCTTGCGTGCGTGTTCCATGTATCTACCTTTTGAGCAGCGCCTCTCGAACAAGGGTAGCAAGACCGAACTTGCCAACGGTGCTAGGAAGGCCGATAGGAAATTTCCGCTCTGTCCCTCGCCAACCTGGGGTTGCAGCAAGATGCGTCTTCTCCTGACAGCAGGCGTTCGTTTCTGAGCCAACTCGCGTAACTTCGTCCTGTATTTACCCAAACGGCGCCTCTGTAAAGCGGTCAATGGAATGTTATTTTTTAGTATGTTGTAGGCACACTCGGCTAGTGCACAGCAGATCGGCGTCGGCGTTGGCGATGATGGCCTTTTTCCCTTTGTTGCTCTTGATTCTGGTCAGAGCCTGTATGCACACGATGTGTCTCTTCACCAGGGCAGACATGATGCGAATGAATAGACTATCCACACACTCGGTCGTTTTATATCTTCGACAAGTACACGTACTGAACACCGTCGTCTGGAAAGATGGCCGTACGCAGACGCATGTCCTCGGGCGTGTCCTGTTTGAGATCGACCAATAGATAACCGTACGGTACCGACGTGGCGTCTTTAAAAGCCTCTTGCACGAACTTGCCGCGTCCCGGATACATCTGCCGAGCCAAGTGCGCCATCTGCGATGCGTAACGAGGATTCTTGAACACCACCATGTACTGGGAATTCAGACTGATGGTGCGACTCTCTTTGTTTTTAGGGAACAGGTTCTGTACGAGATACAGCACGGACGTGTTCCTGTGGTGACTTTTTTTAGTGAACAAGGTCGTGACCCGTTCGTCCGTTTCTGCCATGAGATCGTCTATGACGATGAGGTTCCTCGTTGTCGAATCGAACATGGCCGCCGTCGGTAACCCTTCCTCGAATCGCACGTGGACCAAGTCCGTCGTTGCGTAAGCCTCTTGCCATTCTCCGTAACACCACGTTATTTTGTCGGGCGGTGGATCGATCATCGCAGCAGCGTGACGCAACATACGCGTCACGAAAGTACTCTTGCCGCACCCCGTCGGTCCGGTGACGATGCACGTGAAGGGATGTTTCCATCGTGCATCCATGATTGCGTATGAAACAAGTGCAGCGTGCATCGCCTTTTCTATACGTCCACCGGACCCATGGTCACCCCGTCCTCGTGCACCACTCGTGTGGCGTAAAAGTAGGTGAGGGCCGTCCGTTCGTTCACGTACGTCAACACGGTAGATTTATGCACCCGGAAACCACGGTTCGATCCACTTCCGCACCGAAGGTTGGTGAGCACCGCCAGGAACGCATCCTTGTCGATGGTGTTGTGCCGTTTGTTCAGTCCTTTGGTGCTGTACTTGTCGGTGGCTCCGAAACAATAGTACGTCTTGCTACACAACCCCACGAACCCGTCACCGGACCACTCGACCTTGAACAGACCCGGTGTCCTCTTGTCGAACGCTCTTCGCGCCTTACAGCACGCCTCGTCTCCGACCCACGGTCGATTGGCGAGGCGACAGCTCACGTAGTCGTTCCGATGTTCGTCGCAACATTCGGACGGGAGCCATTCGGAACGATGTCGGAAATAATGATCTCGTAGTGCTGGTGTCACGAGATCATCGACGGACTCGCCGGCCAAGGCCAAATAGGCACTATCTGTATCCATCCCGCAGTACTGGAACAGGGGCGCTCCACGTATCGGATGATGAAGTCGTAATAGAACTTCAACATGCGCATCTTGGCGTACTGCAGAACGAAGAATCCCACGTGTACGGGTATTGTGTACTTGACGGTTTTCTTGTTCATCTCTATCTCGTACGCATCGTCGACGACGATCTCGAGTTGTCGGAACCGTTTATCGTTGATCATGAGCGATGCCGCTTTCTCCGTGCAGTAGCTGACGTCGCGATGTCGGTCAACGTTGGTGATGGTCTTTCCGTAGCCCGAGTTCCCCAGCAACTTCATAGTGTCCGCGATGATGGTCTTGTCTTGGTGGACGTCTCCCTCGCGTCGGGCCTTGGACAGTGCATCGCCGAACCGCCGGAAACACGGAATAGGGTCGTATTCGATGACCTGGTAAACGCGCAGCACCTCGAGACCGTGGTCCAGATACCATCGCAGTAGTGGCGTTGCGAGCAGTATCTTATCGCCGCGATAACTACCCACGAGCATGCGCCTCGGAGTCGCCATTATGTTGTGCTCTTCGGCGTAGCGGCGCATGAACGGACCGAGATCCTCGCGTATCAGACTAATGTTCTTGAACACGGGCTGCATCTCGGCAAAGTGCTCGCGCAATTCTTCCGGCACGCAAATGTCGCACTCGATCATGCCGAATACGATTCCTGCACGCACGCCGTTCAGGATCTGTTGCGACGTCATCGTCCACCGCACGTGTCGACGTCGGGGAAATGCATCATCCAGACACTTTCGTACTGCTGGGGTTCGTCTCATCTCTTTCCACTCGCATTCCCACAGCTCGACGACCTTGACAAAGTGACGTAGGTAGGCGGTGGTCTTTCGGGTCTCGGCGAGCAGTTGCGCCATGGGTTTCCCGTTGACGACGTTCACCTCTTCGCGAGTGCACGAGCAACCGTGAAAAAAGCTCCCTTGGAACTGATAAGCCGTCTTCGTCTCGCTGCACCATCCGTCCACCGATGTTTCCTATTATCTTCTCTCGTCCGTTGATCTGATGCCGTATGATACGTCCCGTGCGTTCGGATTCCCACGTCAACCATTCGCCAGCCATCTGTCCGTACAGCTGCGCCGATTCGGGGCGGAAGTCCTTCTCAACCCGTCGTCGCGTGCACCATCCCATAGGCATGTCTTGCATGAGCGACCACAGGTACAGTGCGTTCGCATCGTATCCGACGATCTACCGACAAGGACGAGCAGCCTTTCCGTATTCGTTCTGACGTAGCGTGGTGACCCCTTTCTCGTGATAGCGATGAAAAATGATCGAAGGACCGCCTACGATGTTCTCTTTGACGAGGTCATGCAGATATTTATTCTTCTCGTTGAAGGTGGTAATGTAGGTCTTCTCTGGAAGGTCGTTGAACAGGTACAGCAGGGTCAGACCAGGTACGCTGATGCCTTGCTTGAACATGTCTATTCCACGTTGTCGATAGAAGGCAAACTGTATGTCGATGGCCTGTAGAAAGGGAATCACGTCCCTGTTGTTGTACCAGACGAGAAAGTCGCGCAACGTCGTCATGCCATTGGCGCGCCAGGCCTCCCGACAACTGGCGTAATCCTCGTCTGAAATACCTTCGTTCTTCAGTCGGCTGAAGAAGGCCTCTTTCGTTGGAAGAGCGGTGTCGTCGAGTCTCTCCAGACGGTCCATGTACTCGTACGGGAAATGACCTTTCGTCACCTCGCATCCGTACGCTTTCAGATACTTGTCGTAGCTGAACCCGGGGGCTATGTAGTTGATCATGTCTAGGAATTTCAGCTGATCCGCCGAAAGACACATGAACGTGTTGTTGCGTTTGATGACGAACATTGACCCGACGCCGCTCGTTCTCTTCTTTCTTTTTTTTCCTCTTGCTCCCTCTCTTCCTCTTCCTCGTCTCCTTCGTCTTGTTCCTCTGTCTTTGCAGTCGTCAGGAAGTACGGTATGATGAACTGTTTGATGGCATTGAGATCATATTTACCCGAATTGAACCCGATGACCGGTAACTGACGCATCCATCCATATAGTTGTCCCATCAGCGTTTTGTACGGATTGGTTGCCGGTCGAGAGTCCTGTCGGTGGCTGACCGTGCAACCCCTCCCGTTCGTCCCACTTCGTCAGCTCTTCTGCGAGTTGTTCCAACACATTCTCGTATGAGTCTTTGATCTTGTCATACGCGGCCTCACTCATCGATTGCTGGATAGTCATCATGGCGCTCACCAACTTGTTGGTGTCTCCGTCCGTGACGATGCATGTCACTTGCTCTGTCCGGGTACGTTGGATGCCACGCTGACGCTCAGCGGGACGTGACGCGCAACCCAGTGAACCTGGTCAATGTCAGACGGAAGGTGTTCGGTGTCGAACC